>JAWPHD010007005.1:0-135741 GCA_037043455.1 Cyrtodaria siliqua
TCGTCAGAAGCAAAAGGTAACGACGACGACGGACGACGGACAGACAACGGATGGACGACTGACGAAGAGTGATTCCAAAAAATCACATTGAGCCTTCGGTTCAGGTGATCAAAAACACTGACAGATGACAACGATTTTTGAATTTTGAAGTCCCGATGAGTTTCTTGCATTTGAGATTTACTAAAACATGGCAGAGAAGTAACTGATAATAGAGTATATTGTGCTAAAAATACAAAAACTATTAATTGTTAACACGGGTCTTTTAAGAAAATCCATCTATACATAGTTGTTTTAACATATATACAAGTGCACATAAAATGCAAAACGGTTATAATTTTTACTACATTATTATACACTCTTTATGGGACGGGCCTCATCCTTTGACAAAAAACTAATAATCACAATTTCCTTGTGCAAATGTATTTCTAACAGAGATTTACATTTACTTATAGATTTTTTTTCTCCCCCCCCCCCCCCCCCCCCCCCCCCCGCAAATACAATAGGCTCGAAATGTGTCTTTAACGACATATGTGTTACACAATACTCAATACATGCACAAAGTATGTGTTACTCAATACAGGCAAGGCACAAAGTATGTTTTAACGACATATGTGTTACACAATACTCAATACATGCACAAAGTAGGTGTTAACGACATATATGTTACACAATACTCAATACATGCACAAAGTAGGTGTTGACGACATATATGTTACACAATACTCAATACATGTTAGATTAGACTTTCTTCAAGTGTACTTTATTATCAACAAATAAAATCATGTTTGCATAATTATACTGTCGGAATTGAAAGTATTTCAAAAGAAAAATGAAAACAGGCTAATATCAAAAGAAAAATGATTACAGGCTAACCTACCATTACGTGGTCCCGCCTTAATTCCATTAAGCGATGGGAAAGCTTACATCAGCAGGATTTTATAACGGATATTTCGTCAATAAGACACGTTTAAAAATCTTTTTTAAAAAAAAAAAAAAATGCGATGACTTGTTTAAAAATTACCTATTAAATGTTTTAATTTTACAATATGCGAATGTTTTAAGCCAAAATTAACATTTGATTTCATACCCCAGCCAACCTTCTTTGAGAAGGGGTTGGGTGGGGTATGAAAGTTAATACTCGGACCACGTAATGCACTGTTTCTAAAAATAACGAAAGAAAACGGATATACCGTATGTTTAATGCTTTGCCACTTCCAGGCCGTAATCGTCAGGAAGGCAAAAAGAGCTACCACTATGCTTCAACGATAATAATAATGTAACAGATAACATATAGTCAAAAATAAAATTCATTTACAAAGTAAGACCTAAATACTTAATTAGGCACACAAACAACATTATTATATTCTCCCTTCCAGTTAATTGTAAGGACATCCCCGAATGGCGCGGTACTTTGTGTAGAAATAGGACATTCACAGCTTCCGGTATATTTTATCTTTTTATTTTATATTTTTATTGCACGTTGACTTTTTAACTATTTACAAGTGCATGGTTATTTGGTTCTAATGCTAAGTGTTCTGTGTGTGCATGCTTTTACTTTTATTTAATGTTTTAATTTCTGGTTTGCATTTCTTATATTTATCGTTAAAATAATGACATTTAACGTTCGTTTTATCGAAATCATCAGAATGACGTAGAGTCTAATAAAATAAAATATATGTCTCAATTTAATGCATGTTATATCCCGACTATAAACCATCCTCCACCCAGTTATATTCTTCCCGCCTCTAAAAATATTAGCTATTTGATTTGCTGCCGTATGTAGCTGAAGCATGTGTAAATCGTAACAAAACATTAGGTTTGTTTTCGAGTTACAGTGCTTTTTATATAAGCATTTACGCGTGTTTCTTGAATACTTTGAAACCTTAATACTTAATATAATGAAATCACTTCATAACATGACTGATGTACCATTGTCATGACCATTCATGCACATTTCACTTTCGGTAATTTTAACTAACTCATTCAGTAAAAAATAACGGCTTGAAATGGATATAGAAATACATTTTCCTTTTCTTTACGCAGTACATGCCCCTCAGATATTATTTTTCAGTTTCCATTCGTCCTGCTTGATCAGTCAGAGTAGACCCTCTGAGCGTTTTACAGTCCATTCCCTGTTCACGCAAACTTTAATTAGGATTTTTAGTGTATTTGATAGATACAATGAATGTAAAACCCGTTTTTATCAGATATATTTAAAAAAAAAAAGAAAAAAAAAGAGCTTATAGTTGATATGCAAGTCGCTGACTCCTTGAAAATAATAACTATTTGGTTTAAGAATAACGATACAAGTAGATATAAAAGTCGATCAGGAACTGTAGCATTCCAGGACCACAGTCAACCTCAAACACGCAGAAAAACAAACAGCTACAACGATGAATAGAATGCAATATGTGACATCACAAACATAAAAGAGTTGACAATAGGGCTACCGCCTTGGAACGGTCAATGGCAAAAAGGGCCGCTAGGGGTTTAAACCAAGTACAAGGGTGCACCAAACCTCACTCTAACCCTATTGCAATCCCTATAAAACGGAACAGTGTAAATAAAGATATCCCCGCCAGGTTATTTTCTCTAACAAACAATGCAACGTTATTAGGCAAGGTGACTCCTTGCTGACTCCTTGAAAATAACAAATCGTTGGTTTAGGAATAACGATATGAGAATGCTTAACTAAGGCATGCTCATATTTTTCATGAGACTAATACTAATCATTGAGTTGTGTGAACGGTTATTCAGACAATTACTATTCTGGTACATAATAACGACATAATCCTCCTTTCATCTATTGAATTAACATGTATGTATGTTTAGAGTAGTTTTATATATGATATATTGTTTAAGGCAAAACATAAATTTGTGTTTCTCCCATCTCTTCAAAGAAATGGAGAATGTTGGTAGGGTTTCGTGTTATCTTTTGAATCAGATATAGATTTACATGCACAAATGTAATTATTTGTATAACTATAAAAACAATTATTTCTAATTATATTTTCTTAAATAAAGAAAAGTAAGAGACAGAACGGTAACATGCACATTTGTCTTCTATGCTCAGTTGTTCAAAGATCGGTTAACATAACCGAGCGTTAAGTCAAAAGTTCAAATCTCTCTGAAATTCCGATAATGGATATTTCTACCAGAAACTGGGCACATGAGACCATTATGTTAAGACTTTTAGTAGGGCATAACATACTTTTATGAGAAAATGTACTTTGAACGTTTACACTAACCAAGGATTAAGCTAACCGATCTTTGAATAAATGGGCCCTGGGGTCTTTAATATTAATTCTAAATAACGTGTTTTTTTTCATTTTTTACGACATACTTAATACATACTAAAAAGGGAGATAATTTGGAAGCAACTAAAAGTATAAAGAAGCAAACTATTGAGTCTTTTCGTGAAAGGTAATGTAGGAAGCAAAACCTCTCACGCCCCTTAGCAACGGCTTATGCGGTATTCTTCTCCAACGTCACGTGTGATTTGTAGCACGGGGAGGCGTACTGAACTAGACGAACGCTAGTGTTAAGTTTTTCCACGAAAATTAAATTAAATAAGTTCAGTGTTTTGGATAAATTTCCAATCTAATGAAATTTCTTTCTAAGTTTTCAACCGATCATATAATTACACCGTGCATGCATTTCTATAACCTAATAATGATTTGTATCATAATAATGTGATCTCCAATAAAACAGAATCCTTATGATAAATTGACCATTAAAACTACTATGTTTTATGTTTGACCAAAAAACTAGCTTTATCCTTTATAATAATAGATGCGCCATTGACGTTGAACGTTTTTAAAGAATCCGGCTGGATGAGTTCACAATCAGACATAGAGAAGATATTCACCCAGGAATCTGATGGAGCTTTCAGGGCCAGACATACAGGAATATACCTGCTTTATGCTCATGTAAGTTGAAGCTTGATAGGCCAGTAGATTTACAATCCTTTAATATTACAGCGCACTTCATGTTTCGTGATTGACCCCTCTACAGAAAGTCGCTACGCTTCACTTTTCTCTTGTGCGACGACCGGACAACCTCGTGGGACTCCATGCTTGCACCTTCTGAAACCCTGAAAGGGCAGGTGGGTGCATGAACCTTAGTCCCTCGGGTTTTCTGGTCATACGCAAGACTGTTTTTCTCTTGGGCTGCAACTGATGTTCAGTACAATTTTGGATACATCCAGAGGTGTTTCTAATTATGTAGTTTTATATCTTTACATTAACAAACGTGTATTGTTTCCTAATTTCTTTGGATGTGGACTTTATTGTTAGAGATTTCCTTTTGCGATCATGTACTTTATTTACACTGTATTGTCAATTTGCGCTGAAGATAGGATAATGGCGAGGTTGTGTACACTTAAAATCGATTTAAGCTAACCAGTAGGACTTATTGCCTACTGACCGTTACAAGTCGGTCACCATTTCTTCACCACTCTTTCGGTTGTGTATTGTATTTTTCATTGTTCGATTAACTTACTCTTTGTATGTGGTACAGTTCGGATCTACGGTTCCATTGTGTTTGGGGGCTGTGATTTCTATTGACCATTTTTCTCATTTTTGCATACAGAACTGAGAAAACATATGTAAAGTTTATGAGTTCCGAGCATAGTAGTTAACTAACAGAAATGTAAATTAATCTTTAAACAAATGTGGTGCAAAACTAAAGCACGGTAATGGACACGAGTGGAAATGTTTCAAAGCCAAACCATTATTTTATATCTTTGTAAGAAGAGTTATTAATATGTTTTCAAAGTGTTCATACTCAGATGTGCAGCTTTGTTAACAACGCAAAGGATACTATTGTTTGGGGCGCTTGTTTCAGCCAAAGGTTTTTCTGCAGTAACTCGAGCAATTTAAATAATACGTACATCAGTTATATATCATTAGAACTAGCATTTTTAGTGGTAAAAAAAACTACTTTACTTTTGAAAATCAGTTGAGAAATAAATATTTTACAGCCAAAATGATTTTTTGATGGGGCTTTTCCTATGTAAATTCCTTGTTGGTGGGACAGCAGAAAATTACAAAATGTCAAATTACTTCAGTAAAACTTGATATTTGGTTATTAAACTTTCAGTGTGTATTAATGTACTAATATCCAACAATTTAAAACTATTTTTGAATAAAGAATCTAAAAAAATATATTTTTCGAATTTTTCATGCAGCAGAATTTTGCATTGAAAATGACACATCAAAATTAACAATTCAAATCAACAACATTCGCACATGAAATTTTTATTTCTCAACCGATTTTGAAAAGTAAAGTATTTTTATTTACCACTAAAAATGTCTGTTCCACTGATATATAACTTATGTAGGTAGTAGATTAATTTTATCTTAAAAGTCCAAAAAACCTTTGGCTGAAACAAGCGCCCCAAACAGTAGTAACCCAAATTTTATTTCTGGCCACCACAAAAAAAAATCTAATTAAAACTTGTAGTTGAAAACAATCAATTGAATGTTCAAGTTTGTTTGGATATAAAAGTAAACAAGAGGTCAATGACCTTGAAGCTCTACTGATTGATTTTGATTTCAGGAAGTAGTCGCTACAGACTTGTTTTTTGAAAATCTATTTTTAACCGTGGCGGCCATCTTGAATTTCCGGCCGACCTGAAATTTTTCTTAGATCAATAAGACATTAAGAGCAACATTCCTGTGAAGTTTCATGAAAATCCGTCAGGTAGTTTCAAAGAAGTAGTCGCTACAAGTTTTCATTATATAACTCTATGTAAACAAAGCAGCCATGTTTAAGGTCAAATCAAAACGATTTTCGACAAGGACCAACATCATGTCATACTGATCATTTTAGAAAAAGTCCCATATCAATATCTCTTATTGTTTTGAAGAAGTAGTCGCTACAAACTTATTTATTTTAAATCTATTTTTAGCTGTGGTGGCCATCTTGAATTTCCGGCCGACCTGAAATTTTTCAAGGATCAACTAGACATCAAGTGCAACATTCCTGTGAAGTTTCATGAACATCCGTCAAGTAGTTTCAGAGGAGTAGTCGCTACAAGTTTTTACTATATAACTCTATGTAACCAAAGATGGCCACTGGCAGCCATGTTTAACGTCGAATCAAAATAATTTTCCACAAGGATCTACATCATGTCATGCTGATCGTTTTAGAAAAAGTCCCATATCAATATCACTTATAGTTTTCAAGAAGTAGTCGCTACAAACTTATTTTTTAAAAATTTATTTTTAGCTGTGACGGCCATCTTGAATTTCCGGCCGACCTGAAATTTTGATAGGATCAATAAGACATCAGAGCAACATTCCTGTAAAGTTTCATGACAATCCGCCAAGTAGTTTCAGAGGAGTAGTCGCTACAAGTTTTTACTATATAACTCTATGTAAACAAAAATGGCCGCTGGCAGCCATGTTTAACGTTGAATCAAAACGATTTTTGACTAGGATCAACATCATGTAATGCTGATCATTTTAGAAAAAGTCCCATATCAATATCACTTATAGTTTTCAAGAAGTAGTCGCTACAAACTTATTTTTTAAAAATCTATTTTTAGCTGTGACGGCCATCTTGAATTTCCGGCCGACCTGAAATTTTTCTAGGATCAATTAGACATCAAGAGCAACATTCCTGTAAAGTTTCATGACAATCCGCCAAGTAGTTTCAGAGAAGTAGTCGCTACAAGTTTTTACTATATAACTCTATGTAAACAAAGATGGCCGCTGGCAGCCATGTTTAACGTTGAATCAAAACGATTTTTGACTAGGATCAACATCATGTCATGCTGATCATTTTAGAAAAAGTCCCATATCAATATCACTTATAGTTTTCAAGAAGAAGTCGCTACAAACTTGTATTTTAAAACTCTATTTTTAGCTTTGGCGGCCATCTTGGATTTCACATCAACATGAATTTTTGCTAGGATCAACTAGACTTTATGGGCAACATTTCTGTAAAGTTTCATGAATATCCATCCAGTAGTTTCAGCTGTGAAGTCGCTACAAATAAAAGTTTACGGACAGACAGACGGACAGACGGACAGACGGACAGACGGACGGACGACGGACGCCGCACCACGGCATAAGCTCCGCTGATCTCTGATCAGTTGAGCTAAAAAGTATAAATAAAAACATTGTATGGATCATAGTTTTATAAAATATTGTCGAAGTGATTGATTAGCTCAATTTTCTAGGTCTTTTCTAGGTGAGCGGTAGCTAGCATATTTCACTACCGCTCATGAACAGTCTCAATCAAACCGAGACTGCAATATTCGTATGTGTCGTGCTCGGCCGTTTCCAAAGGTCCATTATCATACTCTTTTTTGATACGCATCTCTTAAGTAGCACACAATGGACAATTATAAATATATTTCCAGTCTGTTTACAACATAACCACATATTCCCGTAGCCAGCTCTGAAATATCTCCAAGGCATATTTCTTTTTATGGTGGTCCGGAGGAATGCACCTCCACATCCCATATACCCGATTTTTTCTACATGCAATTTTCTGCGTTTTAGTCCTCTTCCCAGACAATTGTTCAGCTTTAAGCAGGATATATTTTGTCAATGATTGATTATTTATCGATATTGAAGTTGTTTATATGTACATTCCCAAAATTCTACGGAGGATACTGCCCCGCTGTGCCTGACAACACACGTGCGTGCTTAAAATGACATGTTACGGTTATATACAGTTATAGTTGAGAAAATGTATGACAATTCAATCACTTCTTGATTGTACAAACCACACACAAATAGCCGTTCGAAGGCATAACAAAACGCAAATTAAAATCCATTTAAAATAAAACACTAAATATGATTCATCATGTTTATAAGCCGACTTTTTACTCCATAAAATCGAGTCTGGTACTGTTCTCCTTTGTTTGTGTTTGTTAATTCCAAAGAATCCCCTTTTCAGTAAGTATTGACATTCACACCGGCGTTTGTTGAATGTTTTATGGAGACTGTACAAAGTCGCCCCGACTACAAATTCGTAGTGTTATTACATACTGGTCCTTTGGGGTCATCTTGTTGTGGCTTTGAAGTAGAATACATCTTAAGCCGGTGGTACAGGACGTAAGATGTGTTGCACCTTGTACTACCTCGAATGAATAAAACCGATTCAAGAAAGAAAAGTACTCGCGGCAGACTCGATTTTATTCATTCGAGGTAATACAAGGTGCAACACCTCTTACGTCCTGTACCACCGGCTTAAGAGGTATTCTACTTCAAAGCCACAAAAATATGACCCCAAAGGACCGTTTGTGTTTGTTGCTTCGAGGGGATCCCCTGTTATTCTTCTTTTATTCTTCTTTTTATTTTATTTATTTTTTATGTAGCTGCTGTTTTTTGTTGTTTTTTGTTTTTGTTTTTTTGTTGATGTTTTTTTTTGCTTTTGTTTTTGCTTTTTTTGTTGTTGTTGTTGTTTCTCTTTGATTGACGCATTTTTAATTATCACTATTATCACAGTTATCTGTAAATATACTTATAGTCTATTTAAACTTGTGTTTGATTTATATCACACTTATTTTTGGTATGCATATTTTGTTATCATTTAAACATCATACGACCGCAAAGTGTGTGCGCATCCACTACATATTAGAAGAAATCATAAAATTCGACTTGTTTCAAAAAGATAACGTTAACGTTTGTAGGTATAACCATATACAATATTGATATAGATTAATACTTGGAAAGCGTTAATCAAATAATACCTTTGTATCTGGCATGTACGCTACATATCTTAAATAAACATGCAGTGTTTTAGCCAGGTTGTGTACACTTAAAATCAATTTAAGCTATCCAGTGGACAATATTGCCTACTGGCCGTTCCAAGTCGGTAACCCTGTTTTCACTCCTTTTTCTGTTGTGTATTGTCTTTTTCTTTTGTATAGTTAATGTTCTCTTTGTTTGTGGTACAGTACGGATCTACAGTGCCATTGTGTTTGGGTGCTGTGATTTCTATAGGACCATTTTTCGCATTTTAATCTATTCCCTTACTTGCATGTTACAGGTCCTGTTCTATGATGCTAAAACAAGACAGGCATTCGGACTGTTGCATGAAAGTAATGGGATAGAGAGAAGCTCCTTCCGGTGTATGGAGAGTGTCGATTATGTGGAGCCAAACCTACAGCAAGGACAAAACTCAAAATACAAATCGTGCAGTGTAAATGGAGTACTTTATGTTGAACAAGGGGACACTATTAAAGTGCAAAACCTTTATGCAAATACGCGTTTGGATCTGTCGAGTGATGCCTCCTATTTCGGAGGAATGCTTTTTGCAAACCGACCATTTAAATAGTCCAATAATTGAAAATAAAACATGGTCTAATCAGCTAGTCAAATGTCCACTATTGCGTTGTATCAGTGCAATACGCTGGTAGTATTACAATATACCGTTTATATAGAGAGAACACTAATACTGACTAAGTAGAGCCGCTATATAAATGCCGAATGTTTACAGTATCAGAACAAGAAAATAAATCTACGAAACATTCCCTAACCCTTTTAAATACACTAGACGATACTTATAAGTACCCCGGGTACATTGTATTTCATACCTTTTTAAATAAAAAGTATAATTGTGATAAAAAATCGTATGAAAACGCATCAATATGTTTTTAACAGATTCATCAAATACAATTTTAAGTAAATAATCAACTGAAAATCAGATTACATTTAGTAACCGCTATAGATAACAAACTTCACAATTAGCGCTAATTACTATGATAAATTATGATAAATACATGTTTTGTTTTATTAATCTTTTAAATCGAGGTACGTATACGTGTCTCTAGTGTAGTCTATATAACAGTATACTGAACAAACTACGTTGTGTCTGACCTCACATGTTACTTCTCTGTATGAATTTGATCTCATAAATAAACTGAAGTATTCATATATACCTATTTGCACGCGACTTGATTTGTAATATGTAATCGCAATAACATTTCAGAACGTACAATTGTCGAAATCGACAATCAATGGCGACGTTTTACTCAAGAAAGAAAACGTCTATAGAATTGGTTTGTAATTCAATTAAATTTAATCGTCTTTTTAACTGCGATGGAACGTACATTAGGTTTCGTGTTACCCATTGAAATTGTAATTAATATCAATTACAACAATTCTCACATAGTAAAGAAAGATAGCAATGTTTGTACGGGTATAAGAGTATAAGATTAAGGATATATATCAAAGAATTCCAGTTCTGCATCAATGGCACAAGTAACAACAATGTTTACTGTTTATCGTGTATATAGCTATCCAGCTGGCTTGCGGAACGTCGGTGGTTCTACCCAGGTGCCGGCCCGTGCACGAAAATTGCCCGGAGGGGCACCTGGGGTCTTCCTCCACCAGTGGAAGCTGGAAAGTCGCCATATGACCTTAGCTGTTGGAGCGACTATAAAATCCAATTCAATTCAATTATCGTGTATATAGTGTATGTAATATGTCGATTTGTGTATGTAATGTCATTCGTGTAAAACACAAAATCATTTTAATATCATGCATGCACCATAACATGTAGTATCATTCGTTACAATTGAATAACACGTCATATCATGCATGTATATACACCAGCTACGACTTTATTTCACTATATAATCCAACTATACATGTATATATGTATATATGTACGTGTTGGTATGCAAACACTTCTTTGTATTACTACATTATATATTCAAAAAATATATGAACAATGTATTCATACATATATGCAATAGATTTTAAATATATGTTCATCATACTGTTAGTTGTGTTATATATACCTTATTGTGATTTGTGAAGGTTTATAACCATTTGTATAATTACGAAAATGTATAAATAATGAAAAGTGGATCCGTTGGAAGCAACAAACACAAAAAAGAGATAAAAGTAGCAGACTCGGTTTTATTGAGTCTGTTCATGAGGGGTAATGTAAAGTGCAACACCTCGCAGCCTCCTAGCACCGGCTTAACCGATATTCTACTTTAAAGCCACAAAGATTGGGCTTAAGATCAAGTCACTAAAAGTAGATATAAAAGTCGAATTGGAGATGTAACATTCAAGGACCAGTCAACCAAAAACACGCATGGAAACAAACAATAATTGTAAAGATGTATAAAAGACAAGATATGATATCACAAACATAAAAGGGTTGGCAATATGGCTACCGCCTTGGAACGGTCATTGGCAAAAAAAGGCCGCTGGGGGCACTAAACCTCACTCTTACCTTATTGTCATTCAAATAAAATGGAAAGTATGGCTTTATTTATATTTTTTATTCTGATATAAGGTGAAATGTGAGCCATGTGCTATAATTATGTAAGTGATAAAATGTAAAATGTATAGAATAGTTCCTTTTAATAGTACCAAAACTACTTACTGGAATAAGTAGATCAGTACCATTTGACAACCCGGTCCGCAAGTGCAGTAACTTGTTGCACCAAGTTGATTCTCATTATATATGTATGTTAGACGGACGCCTTTTAAAAAATGTTTTTGAAGTTCCTTGAGAGAATATATTTATTTTCCAAACTATTCATCATGTATGATATTCTACTACTATACTAACAGTTTTTAAAATTCATAATTGAGAACAAAAGTGTGAAAGGAGAATTTGGAAATCGCTAAGATACATATAAAATATATTGCAGTTTTGGGTCTCGGTTAGATTGAGACTGTTGATGAACGGTAGTGAAAAATGCTAGCTACCGCTCACGTCCTCAGGCCCCGGGTTGAGTAGAACTCAATATTTAGAATGTCAATAATACGAACATTTGAGCCATCTCGAAGATGGTTTGCATATGATGGTAAACATGAACCTTCAATTTGGCATTTTCCCACGATACCATTGCCAGTGGCATATGGTCCAAGTTTCTAACAAAATTCTTTGCACTAAACGATAAATAAACAAAATAGAATTTAGTTGGAAGCAGAGGTTTTAAAACCTGCGTATCACATGTAACAGGCAAAATACTAAATTAAAAAGCAAACAACAAGAAAGTATTCTTTTTAACAATTTGCTTTAGTAGTTAAAGTCGTATGCGTTAAACGTTAAGTATGGGGGAATCCGGACATACAGCATGTCTCATCCACGAGCATTGCTTACAACGAATTTGAAAGATAATATCGTGTTGTATTATACTGAGTAATGGACATGCAACAAGGACGTTCGCACAACGAATTACTCTGCTTTTCGCATGCGTTTATGTAACTAAGAGAATACTTCTATGTATTTAATTTAATGATTTTTATATGTAACATGCGCATTAATCAAAATGACCGAATAAAATCATAATACTCTATTCCAGTCGAATAGCTGTATGTGCTAATCGTATGAACAGAAACCAAACGAACAACTTCTAGCAAACAGAGGGCAAAGCATAGGATCGTATGTAAATACTTAGCATGAGGAATGGTATCACGTTTAAAGAAACTAACCCGCCAAATAACGGCATAATTTCACTATAAAATGCTATCCATGTGTTCAGGTCATAAAATAATGTATGTATTTGTGCCAATTAAAAGTAAATGTTATTCACAGGTTCTAAAAATACACGTGATTAAATACGCGTAAAATGAATTATGAGTTGGGAACTCTTAACTCGACGCTCCGGTTTCGGGGTTTGGCCTGGTTGATTAAAGCCGTTTATATTGTGTCTAAAGAGACATGGATTCTCAAAACATGTAAATTATATATATACCTCATTGTCAGTAGGTTTGGAGACGGTGTACATATGATGTAACATTTGGCTGTTGTTGGCGGGATAGCTACTTTAAAGTACATATAACAAAAATGAGATATAGGGTCCTATAGAAACCACAGCGTCCGAACGCAATGGCATCGTAGGCCCGCACTGTACTGCAAACAAGGACTTGATAATACAATGAAAGAGACAAAAAACAACAAAAAGGGTGGTGAAGACAGGGTTACCGACTTGGAACGGTCAGTATGCAATCAGGCCTACTGGTTAGGTTGAATCGACTTTATATGCGCACAATAGACAAGACAGTGTAAACAAAACTACATCCCATCAAAAGGAATTCTCTAACAATAAAGTCCACATCCAGAGAAACTAACTAAAGAAACATATTCAAAATAATAAACATCTCAGGATATATCCAGAATCGTACTGAACAACCATAGTAGTTGCAGCTAAAGAGAAAACTAATCTAGTGTATGACCAGAAAACCCGAGGGACGAAAGCTCATGCACCCACCTCCCTTAGTTGGTGTTTCAGTAGGTACAATCATAGAGTCCCAAGAGGTTAGGACATGAATGCATTTGTAGTAAACTCCAGATACGTAAGGAAGCACTGATGCCGCTTGAGGACAGTTATTTACTACTATGTCTAGCAAGAAGTTTGCCATCTTGCATTTGTTAGGAAGGCAACACCTGACTGTTTCCTTTTAAAACAACAACAGGAAAACAGTACGTTTTCCTATTGTTGTTTTTGATATATTTCTTGCTTTCCCTTTCTGTTTATAACACTGGTTCAATTTGCACATCATTTGTGTATAATATATTCCTTATAACGTATACATATTTTTTCAGGCATATTTCAAAACCAAGAGTCCACCGCAATTGAATAAGAACGTTTATGCCACTGCTGATAATAAAAACAAATCCACTGCTGAGAAACGCAATGGAATAGCCATCATTCATAAAAACAGATCGGGGTTTGAAATGCGAAATAACATAACTTGTATGCCAGGCGTGCCAGCAGAGAATGAGTTTCGGGATGAGTTCCCATGTGCTGTGTCAGCGACGGTGCTGATAAAGCAACATGATATGATCAAGATAGAATTGTTGGACAACGACTTTATAGTGAGTTTTAAAGAGGAAGACCTTTACTTCGGTGGAATTCTCTATTACACAATTACGCTTTAATTACCGTTCATGAACAGTTTCAATCAAACCGAGATTTCAATATTGTTTTTATTCATTGTTCAGCGATTTCCAAATTTCTCCTTTCATACTCATTTTAAAAGTAGACAGTGCGTATCTACTATTACGCAATTACAATATAACGGTAGGACGTACCGTTTAATATCGAATTTTGTTATTATGGAAGTGTTTGTAAAAGCTGTTATTCATTTTTAAAGAAACTTCCGACACAAGTGGGCCTATTATCTGTTTAACTACTTCTTGAGAAAAGAATAAAATGGAATAAGTATGTCTAAAGTATGGCCGCATTTCGTAAAAATCGATGATTTTTAATTGATAATCTACATTTGTCTGTTGATATAAGCCCTGTTATCTTCTAACCATTGTTGTTTACAGTAGTCTAAATCTTTTTCTGGGCATATAATAGCCCTTAATGTACACATGTACTAAATATATGCATGTACAGTCTGGTCTCAATAACGGTAAATTCGAAAGTGGACTAGTAGGGTCAGCAGGTACATTATCAGAAAATTATTTCTTTGGGGTGTTTAAATATAGCTATATTGCAAAACAAAACGCGTATGAGAATACGTGGTGTAGTGGTTAGACGTGTGGACTGTCAATCATATAACTTTTAGTGCTGTGTTCAAATCATACGACATGTTTTGTGTGTAAAATGTATGTTTCACTTTTTTATTGTGTAAAATGCAAAGGTCACTTTGAATTATATTCTATATTTGTAGCACATTGTTAATACACTGTAGTTTCATAGCGCATAATTTAATTCATCACATTCCAATACCATGTAACTTAGTAAATATGATATCATAAGTAAATATGATATCATGTAATTGTGTACATAGTGTAGTCGTCCAAAATATTGAAATACAAATAAATTAGATTTGAACTCATTAGATAAGAGCATATTCGTAATTGTGTATTATGTATACATACCTTAGTAGCAATTTATAACTTTGCTGGTCTAATGTATTTTTGGAGGTAATAACAGAAATAAAATAAATGCATATAAATATGTTATTTCGTGTCTTTTTTCTACGCATTTTAATTAATTCACACACTATACATAGTCATTGTACGTTAGGTGTACACGGGTAAATATGTACTGCGTAATAGTATGAACAATGGCCATACTTCCTGATTTGGAAAAACGTTGATAAGTTTGCCAATATTTATTAGAGTGATAGGTAATCAACTGTCAACAATGATCGTATTATATTTCACCAGTGTTTGACGCATATCACATTATTAGATAACGTATAAATATAGATATACAATCGACAAACGAAGATAACATGTTGACCGCCTTTGCACGGCACAACAAATAGCATGGTTAGCTAGCATGTCTTCGTTTATATAGCTGTTTGACCTGTTTATATAGCTGTTTGACCTGTTTATATAGCTGTTTGACCTTGCATAATTTATTTGTGACTTGTATTTGTGATTTAGTATTTTGACTGTTACTTGTGATGCGCAGGCTTCATAATCGCTGCTCCCAACTAAATTCCATTTTGTTTATTTCGCTCTTCGGGGCATAGAATTTTGTTAGGTACTGGGACCATACGCCGATGGACATTGAATAATGACAGTTAAAGACATTTTCTATAGTTTTTTCTGCACAACAGATTTTCTTTAAACGTTTTGTACAGTAAATCTGTTATATATATATAGACAGAAAATGCAAAAATAATGGTAGGTCACCATAATTGTTAACATCTTAAAAAATAATTTGTAATGCCACCGTCATGTCAATCTGTCCAAAAAGTTGAACAAGTCCATGAAATAGCTAAATAAGACATTTTTGAAGTCTAATAATTTATTCATTGGTCAAAATTCTGCTAAAATTGTATTAAAGTAAAGAACATTTAAAGCTCATTTTTATGTAAAACCTATCTTTTTTAACAAATCTGTTGAGACCATTACTCACGATTTATGCACACATTAGGCATAATGATACACTTTCCTTTTTTGTTGTATGTTCCCAATAATAGAATTTGTTTAAACTTTCTAAGCACATATATAAAAACAATATGTGCAATAAAAAAATGTTAGGTCCCCGTGCTTGTTTAGAATTTCTTTTTTGAAATCCTACCCCTATGCTAAAAGGCCAATAGTTGTATGAAATTATATAGAAATGGTATATTTTCCTTTTTTGTTACGTTTACTTCGTAGGCACTTATTTGAACTGATTTGAATTGAATGTTGTTTAACGGCTCATCAACACAGTATAGGTTATTTGGAGCCGCCCCAGAGAGAGGGGAAGGATACATAGGAATCCGGGAACCTCCCTACTCTTATTATCGAATAGATTCCTATGGTTCTTTAACGTGCTCGGAGGATAGACCGGATACACGGGTACTTATTTGAACATATAGTAAGACAATATATGCAATTAAAAGTATAGGTCACCATGCATATTCAGATTTCATATTGGTTTTTGGAACCCTACCACCATGCTTAAATTTTTTAATTTTGTTTGAATTTTTACAAAATGTTATATTTTTCCAATTTATGTCTTTTTCTAATAATTGGCATGTATATAAATAAAGACAATAAATACAACCAGACATCAAGATATGTGTAAGAATATAATTAATTGTTATAAACAAACTACTGAAATGATCCTTATCAAATATGTATAGTGCTGAAATTAAGTCCTTCCATGTTATTAAATATAAACAGCAGTACTAACTTATTTTAGATCTTGATATTCCTTTTTTATCAAATAATATGAAAACATCCTATTTAGTGAAATAGTAAGCATTGAAATAAGCTTCATAATAATAGAGTAGTGTAATACCCTCCATCTTTGAACCGAAACCAGCAAAACTTGACCCTCAAATGGCAACCCGAAATGTTCAATTTTTAAAGTAGAATAATAACACTAAAGTCGGCTTGAGAGGTAGTGCACCTTATATTAATTCTCAGGAAAAGACTCGATAAAACCAAATCTGCTATTTTTTTCTAATGTTTGTGCTCGTTGCTTCCGAAGGATCCCCTTAACTGTATTTATTGACATTCACTCTAGCGTTCGTTTAGTGTAGTCGGGTTACGAATCAATATTATTGTTACTTACTGGTCCTTTGGGACCATCAATCCTAATCACAATGGCTTAAATGTAGTTAACTGCTTATCCCGGGGCTAGGGGACGTGAGAGGTGTTGCATCTTGCATTACCTCTCATGAACTGACTCGGTAAAACCGACTCCGATGCGTTTTTCTCTTGTTTGTGTTCGTTCGTGCCGAAGGATACCATTTACTTTATGTGACAGTTTTTTTTTTATGTAATACAGAAGTGTCTGCCTTTAAAGTAATAACAGTGTATCTAAGCCTACGTATCAAACAATACAATCTTCCATAAATGTCAAACAAATAAACATATATATACATGATGAAAAAACGATTCACATTTTTTAAAGGCACGATATAGGTCGGCTTACTAAAACATGAAACAAAACAGTAAAACAAGTCGTTTACCTTAAAGAAATATAAAAACAGAACAGAACAATACTTGCAAAATAATCAATATGTTCGCAGTAAAAAAAAAAAAAGGTATAGATTATTGCAATATAAAATGGTCACTTCCTTTCCCCTGTTAACTGTAATACAACACATTCCAAATTGGTGAAAAACGTGTTTTGTTTATTTTAGAAGTTGCACAACCTTCCTCCACTTTGTTCTTATCTCAGATCCCTGCAATTGCAGGTTTTCTACGCTACCTGTATTAATCATCATGTTAACGCGTGCGATTTTGGTGTGACATCATTAACATGACAGCCAGGCAAGCATGTGAAATTTGGATGTGACTTCATTAACATGGCAACCATACAATAATGTGTGATTTAAGTGTGACATCATTAACATGACAGCAAATGCAAGCATGTGTTATTTAAGTGTGACGTCATTAACATGACAGTCATGTAAGCATGTGTGATTTAGGTATGACGTCATCAACTTGACATACATGTTAAACACGCATATGCGACTTAGGTATGACGTCATTAACATGACAGTCATGTAAGCATGTGTGATTTAGGTATGACGTCATCAACTTGACATACATACACGCATGTGCGACTTAGGTGTGACGTCATTTACATGACAGCCATGTAAGCGTGTGATTTAGGTGTGACGTCATGACAATCATGTAAGTGTGTGTGATTTTGGTGCTTATTCATATAATGATATATGGTAGTATTTATATCAGGGTACATGATAAGTCAATTCAATAAACATTTCAGTATTAGTTATAGAATGTCCATGAAATGTTCAGGATGTATGCGTGTAACACCATGTTGGATATTCTATAACTGTTTTATCGCTATCCACAAACCCTTGTTTGATATCTGGTAAAACGGCAAAGTGTGCCGTTATATAAAATATCGGTACATGTGCACTTTCGTTTTCCTGTATTGAATATATCATACGACTTTGGACAATAGGTTTGAACGTACTCTCAGGCAAGCGATAATAAAAAGTTAAATATACATTTCGTGTACTTATAACGATATAACTATTAAATGAACGTCGACTATCAACTGTAATATGATTCTATTAAAATGAAACTAATACGTTTAAACTGGTAGGTGTAACATGTTACGCTCTAATACTTTATTAAGAAACGTTGTCACTTGAAATGTCAAGGTTTACCCGGCGCGTGGCTTGGTCCAAAAACAGGAGCAGTTAATATATCGATATATCGGGAAAAGATGTCTAATTTTAGATTTTTCACAGAAAAAAGCCAGTTCTTTGTAAACTGTGTTAATTCTTTGTAAACTGCGTTTAGTTAATAAGACGCGATATTCTTTTTGACATGACCAAGTTAATTAAATCCTCTATAGATACCTGAATAAATGTACTAATGTAAATATGTTGGCATTTTATCAAAACAGCAAGACATTATGTACATTAACTTCTAAAATGGGGCATTTAATTGGGTACTGTCTCATATCTTACTTTATCTGACAATTATATTGTATAATATACCAACATTGTTTATTGCATTTCTTACTTATATCTGGGTCCGCCAAAGAATATATATAATCTTTAGTACATGTTTCTCATCTAAACTTCATCAACATCAAACACACCGCTGTAAAACTATATTTTAAAACAATGTTATTAATTAGATGAATGTATTGTATACAACATGTAATCCTAGGCGTTTAAAATACATAAATGCCGTAGGTTTAACCACACAAGTCAACACTGCGAACCATATTCAAGTAGACAGAAGCAGTAACGCAGCATCTTACCTTCACATCTTCTAGTTGTGTCATTAAATCCCTTAAAATGTAAAATATATCCAAACATGTTACTACACTGTTAACAAATGGGCACTCCTAACTAAAACTCTGACCTTAAATAGGAAAATATTTCGTTGGATCTTATTTTGTATTACATGGGATCCCAGGAGGATTCTATTTATAGACATGGAATTTCCTCATCACTTGTATATACGAAGGAAACCATGATCCAACTATTTATTAGGTATACAAAACACAAGATAGCACATTTGACAATTGTATACAGTGTCAGGGTAGTACAGTACATGTATGTGTGCCATTTGAAACTATGTAACATGTAATAAATACACCCTACATGTATAGTTTGCAGCACAATTAAAACTAGAGCCTAACATCCCCACACATATTAATTAGGGACCCGTAATAACGCCAGTCCATTTCTCTAGCAATGACATTCAATTTGATATGCAGTTTGACACTAAGCCCCCAGGACATAGCCAAGACATACCACGCAAAAATAAGTTGCATATGTATTGACACTACTACATACAACAGGTCACACTCCTATGGTTAAGCATCAATAACTAATGAGGGTACCGACCCCCTTTTCGTACGCCGGATTCCGACCCATATTAGCCACTATTCCGTACGCCAGGTTGTGGTACGCCGTACGCCGACATCGCAGTTTTTCATACGCGTACGCCGTATTTTTCTCAAAAAATATTTTTGTTCCATCCAAAAAATTAAAAAAATGCTAATTTATGTCTCAGATTGCTGGAAATGCCATTTCAGAGCACCTAGGTTTCAAAATTGTCAGGGGGGCATGCCCCCGGACCCCCCTAGAAAGCTCGGGCCCTTCTGGAACGGTATACCGTATATCATATATATATCTCTGGTAACGGTACAGCGCGGATAATTATTTGGGTATCTCTGGGCCGTATATCATGGACATATCCCTGGAACGGTACACCGTATACCATGGACATATCTTTGGAACAATATACCAAACATCACGGAATTATTTCAGGAATGGTACACCGTATATTATGGATATATCTCTGGAACGGTACACGGTATATGATGGACATATCTCTGGAACGGTGATTCGTATATGATGGACATATCTCTGGAACGGTACACCGTATATCATGGACGTATCTCTGGAACGGTACACCGTATATCATGGACTTATCTCTGGAACGGTACACCGTATATCATGAATGTATCGCTGGAACGGTAAACCGTATGCCGTGGACGTATCTCTGGAAAGGTATATGGTATATCATGGATGTATCTCTGGAATGGTAAACCGTATATCATGGACGAATCTCTGGAACGGTACACCATACATCATGGACATAACTCTGGAACGGTACACCGTATATCATGGGCGTATCTCTGGAACAGTACGCTGTATATCATGGATACATGTCTGAAATGGTAAACCGTAAATGGTTCATCGTATATCCTGGACATATCTCTGGAATGGTACAGTGAAAATCAGGGATACATCCCTGGAATGGTACATCGTATATCATAGATACATCTATGGAATGGTACATCGTATATCATGGATACCTCTCTGGAATGGCACACCGTATATAATGGATACATCTCTGGAATGGTATACCGTACATCATGGATACATCCCTGGAATGGTACACCGTATATCATGGACATATCTCTGGAATGGTACACGGTTAATCATAGACGTATCCCTGGAACGGTACACCGTACTTCAAGGACATATTTCAGGAAAGCACATCGTATATCATGGATATATCTCTGGAATGGAACACCGTATATCATGGATATACCTCTCGAACGGTACACCGTATATCATGGATATATCTTTAGACCGGTACACGTATATAATGGCTATATCTCTGGAATTGTACACCGTACATCATGAACATATTTCAGGAACGGTACACAGTGTATCATGGATATATTTCTGGAATGGTACACCGTATATCATGGGTATATCTCTGGAAAGATACACCGTATATCATGGCCATATCTCCGGAACAGTAAGCGTATATCATGAACATATCTCTGGAACGGTACACCGTATATCATTGACATATCTCTGGAACAATACACCGTATATCATGGACATATATTTGGAACGGTACACCGTACATCATGGACATATCACTGTTACGGTACACCGTATACCATTGGTGTATCTCTGGAATGGTACACCGTATGTCCTAGACAAATCGATGGAACGGTACATCGTACATCAGGGACATATCTCTTGAAAAGTACACCGTCTACCATGGACGTTTCTCTGGTACAGTACGCCGTATATCATGGATATATCTCTGGAATGGTACACCGTATATCATAGATACATCTCTGGAATGGTTCAACGTATATCAGTGATACATCTCTGGAATGGAACACCGTATATCATGGACATATCTCTGGATTGGTACAGGGTAATCAGGTATACATCTCTGGAATGGTAAACCGTATATCATTAATACATCTCTTGAATGGTACACCGTGTTCCATGGAGACATCTCGAAATGTTTACACCGTATATCAGGGATACTTCTCTGTAATGGTACACCGTACATCATGAATATATCCCTAGAATGGTACACCGTATATCATAGACATATTTATGGAATGGCACAGGCAAACCATAGATATATCTCTGGAACGGTACTCCGCATATCATGGATAATTCTCTGGAATTGTACATCGTATATCATGGACGTATCTCTGGAACGGTGCACCTTACATCAAGGACAAATTTCAGGAACGGTACACCGTATATCATGGATATATATCTCTGTAATGGTACACTGTATATCATGGATATATCTCTAGACAGGTACACGTATATCATGGTACATCTCTAGACCGGTACAAGTATATTATGGATATATCTCCGGAATGGTAAACCGTACACCATGGACATATTTCAGGAACGGTACAACGTATATCATGGATATATTTCTGGAATGGTAAACAATATATCATGGATATATCTCTGAAATGATACACATTATATCTTGGATATATTTCTGGAATAGGCACCGTATATCTTTGAAAAGATACACCGTATATCATGGACATATCTCTGGAATGGTACACGGTTAATCATAGACGTATCCCTGGAACGGTACACCGTACTTCAAGGACATATTTCAGGAAAGCACATCGTATATCATAGATATATCTCTGGAATGGAACACCGTATGTCATAGATATACCTCTCGAACGGTACACCGTATATCATGGATATATCTTTAGACCGGTACACGTATATAATGGCTATATCTCTGGAATTGTACACCGTACATCATGAACATATTTCAGGAACGGTACACAGTGTATCATGGAAATATTTCTGGAATGGTACATCGTATATCATGGATATATCTCTGGAAAGATACACCGTATATCATGGACATATCTCCGGAACAGTAAAGCGTATATCATGGACATATCTCTGGAACGGTACACCGTATATCATTGACATATCTCTGGAACAATACACCGTATATCATGGACATATTTTTGGAACGGTACACCGTACATCATGGACATATCACTGTTACGGTACACCGTATACCATGGGCGTATCTCTCGAATGGTACACCGTATGTCCTAGACAAATCGATGGAACGGTACATCGTACATCAGGACATATCTCTTGAAAAGTACACCGTCTACCATGGACGTATCTCTGGTACAGTACGCCGTATATCATGGATATATCTCTGGAATGGTACACCATATATCATAGATACATCTCTGGAATGGTTCAACGTATATCAGTGATACATCTCTGGATTGGAACACCGTATATCATGGACATATCTCTGGATTACAGGGTAAATCAGGTATACATCTCTGGAATGGTACACCGTATATCATTGACATATCTCTGGAACAATACACTGTATATCATGAACATATTTCAGGAACGGTACACAGTGTATCATGGATATATTTCTGGAATGGTACATCGTATATCATGGATATATCTCTGGAAAGATACACCGTATATCATGGACATATCTCCGGAACAGTAAAGCGTATATCATGGACATATCTCTGGAACGGTACACCGTATATCATTGACATATCTCTGGAACAATACACCGTATATCATGGACATATTTTTGGAACGGTACACCGTACATCATGGACATATCACTGTTACGGTACACCGTATACCATGGGCGTATCTCTCGAATGGTACACCGTATGTCCTAGACAAATCGATGGAACGGTACATCGTACATCAGGGACATATCTCTTGAAAAGTACACCGTCTACCATGGACGTATCTCTGGTACAGTACGCCGTATATCATGGATTTATCTCTGGAATGGTACACCATATATCATAGATACATCTCTGGAATGGTTCAACGTATATCAGTGATACATCTCTGGATTGGAACACCGTATATCATGGACATATCTCTGGATTACAGGGTAAATCAGGTATACATCTCTGGAATGGTACACCGTATATCATTAATACAACGCTGGAATGGTACACCGTGTTCCATGGAGACATCTCTGAAATTTTACACCGTATATCAGGGATACTTCTATGTAATGGTTCACCGTACATCATGAATATATCCCTATAATGGTACACCGTATATCATAGACATATTTCTGGAATGGCACAGGCAAACCATGGATATATCTCTGGAACGGTACTCCGCATATCATGGATAACTCTCTGAAATTGTACATCGTATATCACGGACGTATCTCTGGAACGGTTCACCTTACATCAAGGATAAATTTCAGGAACGGTACACCGTATATCATGGATATATATCTCTGTAATGGTACACTGTATATCTTGGATATATCTCTAGACCGGTACACGTATATCATGGTTCATCTCTAGAATGGTACACGGTAAATCATGGATACTTCTCTGGAATGGTACATCGTACATCATGGACATATTTCAGGAACGGTACACCGTATATCATGGATATATTTCTGGAATGGTAAACAATATATCATGGATATATCTCTGGAATGATACACATTATATCTTGGATATATTTCTGGAATAGGCACCGTATATCTTTGGAAAGATACATCGTATATCATGGACGTATCTCTGGAATAGTTCGAGGTATATCAAGGATACATCTCTGGAATGGTACAACGTAAATGGTTCATCGTATATCATGGACTTTTCTCTGGCATAAAACATGGTAAATCATGGATACATTTCTGGAATGGTACACTGTATACCATAGATACATCTCTGGAATGGTACAACGTATATCATGGATACTTTTCTGGTATGGTTTACCGTATACCATCGATACATCTCTGGAATGGTACACCGTATATCATGGACATATTTCTAGAATGGTACACGGTAAATCATGGATACTTCTCTGGAATGGTACACCGTATATCATGGATATAACTCTGGAACGGTACACCGTATATCAAGGACATATTTCAGGAACGGTACAAATATATCATGGATATTGCTCTGTAATGGTAAACCGTATATCACGGATATATCTCTTGACCGATACACGTATATCATGGATAAATCTCTTGAATGGTACATCGTATATCAAGGACGTATCTCTGGAACGGTACACCGTATATTAAGGACATATTTCAGGAACGTTACACCGTGTATCATGGATATTTCTCTGTAATGGTATACCGTTTATCACGGATATATCTCTTGACCGGTACACGTATATCATGGATAAATCTCTTGAATGGTACATCGTATATCAAGGACGTATTTCTCGAACGGTACACTGTACTTCAAGGACATATTTCAGGAAAGTAGACAGTATATCATGGATAAATCTCTTGAATGGTACACGGTATATCATGTATATATCTCTGGAACGGTACGCCGTATATAATGGACATATTTCATGAGCGGTACACCGTATATCGTGGATATATTTCTGGAATGGTAAACCGTATATCATGGATATATCTCTGGAATGGTACACGGTATATCATAGATATATTTCTGGAATGGTACACCGTATATCATGGATATGACAATGGAAAGATACAGTGTTTATCATGGACATAGCTCTGGAACGGTACACCGTTTATCATGGACATATCTATGGAACAATACACCGTATGTCATGGACATATCTTTGGAACGGTACACCGTACATGATGGACATATCTCTGAAACGGTACACCGTACATCAAGGACATATTTCAGGAACGGTACATCGTATATCATGGACATATCTCTGGACGGTACACCGTATATCAAGGTCATATCACTGTAACGGTACACTGTATATCATGTACATTTCTCTATATTTATATCATGACACTATATATCATGACATTTCGTATATCATGATATACGATATTCATCGTATACCATAATATCACATCATATATCTTGAACAGTACGCCGTATATCGTGGACATGTCTCTGGAACGATACACCGTATATCATGACCATATCTCTGGAACGGTACACCGTATATCGTGGGCGTATCTCTGGAATGGTACACCCTATAACATGGACATCTCTCTGGAACTGTACACCGTATATCATGGTCGTATATCTGTAACAGTACGCCGTATATCACATGGACGTATCTCTGGAAAGGTACGCCGTATATCATGGACGTATCTCTGGAACGGTACATCGTATATCGTGGACGTATCACTGGAGCGGTACACCGTATATCGTGGACGTATCTCTGGAACGGTACAACGTACATCATGGACATATCTTTGAAAATAGAAAAAGTATATCATTGACGTATCTCTGGAACAGTACGCCGTATATCATGGATACATCTCTGGAATGGTACACCGTATATCATGGACGCATCTCTGGAACGGTACACTGTACATAATGGAAGCATCCATGGAATGGTAAACCGTATGTCATGGATACATCTCTGCAATGTTACACCGTACATCATGGATGCATGCCTGGAATGGTACAACGTATATCATGGATATATCCCTGTTTGGAATGGTACAACGTATATCATGGATATATCCCTGTAACGGTACTACGTATATCATTGATACCTCCCTATAATGGTACTCCGTATATCATGGACGTATCTCTGGAACGGTACACCGTATACAATGGATATATTTATGGAATGGTACTCCGTATATCATGGACATATCTCCGGAACAGTACAGCATATATCATGGACTTATCTTTGGAACGGTACACCGTACATCATGGACATATCTCTGGAACGGTACACCGTACATCAAGGACATATTTCAGGAACGGTACACCGTATATCATGGACATGTCTCTGGAACAATATACCGTATATCGTAGACATATCTCTGCAAGTTACACCGTATATCATGGCCATATCCCTTGAACGGTACACGGTATATCATGGACATATCTACGGAACGATGCATCGTTTATCATAGATATATCTCTGGAACGGTACACCGTACATCAAGGACATATTTCAGGAACGGTACACCGTATATCATGGACATATATCTGGAACAACATACCGTATACCGTGGACATATATCTGCAAGTTACACCGTATATCATGGTCATATCCCTTGAACGGTACACCGTATGTCATGGGCATATCTCAGGAACATTATGCCGTATATCGTGGACGTATCACCTGAACGGTACAATGTATATCGTTGATATACCTCTGGAACGGTACATCGTATATCATGGGCGTAACTCTGGAACAGTACACGGTATATCATGGACATATCTCTGGAACGGTACACCGTATATCATGGACGTTTCTCTGGAAGAGTACGCCATATAGCATGGACGTATCTCTGGAAAGGTACACCGCATATCATGGACCTTTCACTGGAACGGTACACCGTATATCATGGACGTATCTCTGGAACGGTACACCGTATATCGTTGACGTATCTCTGGAACAATACGCCGTATATAATGGATACATCTCTGAAATGGTACACCTTATATCATAGATACATCTCTGAAATGGTTCACCGTATATCATGGATATATCTCTGGAATGGTACACCGTATACAATGGACATATCTCTGGAATGGTACACCGTATATCATGAATACATCTCTGGAATGGTACACCGTATATCATGGATACTTCTCTGGAATGGTACACCGTACATCATTAATACATCCCTGGAATGGTACACCGTATATCATGGGCATATCTCTGGAATGGTACAGGTAAATCATGGACATATCTCTGGAACGGTACTCCGTATATCATGGATACCTCTCTAGAATGGTACACCGTAATTATGGATGTATCTTTGGAACGGTACACCGTATTTCAAGGACATATTTCAGGAACAGTATACAGTATATCATGGAAGGTAGCGCCGTGGTGTAATGGTTAGCATTGCGACTTAGTAACCCAGGGATCGCGCGTTCAATCACAGCTAGGACGGAATATTTCAAAAGTATTTCCTACCTTACCAGTCCTTCGGATGAGACTTTAAACCGAGGTCTGCTCGCTAAAATACTTCGTGTAATACAGCGAGGATAAATAAATGCTTATATCTCTGGAATGGTAAATCGTATATCATGGATATATCTCTGGGACGGTACGCCATATATCATGGGTATTCTACAGAGCGGTACACGTATATCATAGATATATATCTTGAATTGTACACCGTCCATCCTGGACATATTTCAGGAACGGTACACCGTATCATGGATATAAATCAGGAATGGTACTCCGTATATCATGGATATATCTCTGGAATGGTACACCATGTATTTTGGTTATATTTCTGGAATGGTACACCGTACATCATTAATACATCCCTGGAATTGTACACCGTATATCATGGGCATATCTCTGGAATGGTACATGGTAAATCATTGATATATCTCTCGAACGGTACTCCGTATATCATTGATAACTCTCTGGAATAATACACCGTATATCATGGACGTATCTCTGGAACGGTACACCGTATTTCAAGGACAAATTTCAGGAACAGTACACAGTATATCATGAATATATCTCTGGAATGGTAAACCGTATATCATGGATGCATCTCTGGAACGGTACGCCATATATCATTGATATTCTATAGAGCGGTACACGTATATCATGGATATATATCAGGAATTGTACACCGTACATCATGGACATATTTCAGGAACGGTAAACCGTATCATGGATATATTTCTGGAATGGTACTCCTTATATCATGGATATATCTCTGGAATGGTACACCGTGTATTTTGGATATATCTCTGGAAAGCTACACCGTATATCATGGACATATCTCTGGAACAGTACAGCGTATATCAAGGACATATCTCTGGAACGGTACATCGTATATCATGGACATATCCTTGGAACAATACACCGTATATCACGGACATATCTTTGGAACGGTACATCGTACATCATGGACATATATTTTGAACAGTACACCGTACATCAAGGACACATTTCAGGAACGGTACACCGTATATCATAGACGTATCTCTGGAACGGTACATCGTATATCGTGAACCTAAGTCTGGAACGGTACACCGTATATCATGTACATATCTCTGTAACGGTACACCGTATATCATGTACGTATCTCTGGAACAGTACGCCGTATATCATGGACGTATCTCTGAAACGGTACAACTTATATCATGGACGTTTCACTGGAACGGTACACCGTATATCATGGACGTATCTTTGGAACGGTACACCACATATCGTGGACGTATCTCTTGAACGGTACACCGTACACCATGGACATATCTCTTAAACAGTACACCGTATATCATGGACGTATCTCTGGAATAGTACGCCGTATATCATGGATACATCTCTGGAATGGTACACCGTATAGATACATCTCTTGAATGGTTCACCGTATATCATGGATATATCTCTGGAATGGTACACCGTATATCATGGACATATCTCTGGAATGGTACACGGTAATTCATGGATACATCTCTGGATTGGTACACCGTATATCATGGATACATCTCTGGAAGGTTACACCGAATATCATGGATACTTCTCTGGAATGGTACACCGTACATCATGGATACATCCCCGGAATGGTACATCGTATATCATGGGCATATCTCTGGAATGGTACACGGTTAATCATGGATATATCTCTGGAACTGTACTCCGTATATCACCTGCCTGCAATGGTACACCGTATATCATGGATACATTTCTGGAATGGTACACCGTATATCATGGGCATATTTCAGGAACGGTACACCGTATATCATGGATATATCTCTGTTATGGTACACCGTATATCATGGATATATCTCTAGACCGTTACACGTATATCACCGATATATCTCTGGAATGGTACGTACATTATGGACATATATCAGGAACGGTACACCGTATATCCTTGATATATTTCTGGAATGGTACACCGTATATCAAGGATATAACTCTGGAATGGTACACCCTATATCCTGACATATTTCTGGAATGATACACTGTATATCTTGGTCATATTTCTGGAATGATACACCGTATATCATGGATATATTTCTGGAGAGGTACATCATGTATCATGGACATATATCTGTAATGGTACACCGTAAATTATGGACATATTTATAGAAAGGTATGCCGTATTTCATGGACATATCTCTGGAATAGCACACCGTACATCATGAACATATATCTGGAACAGTACACCGTATATCATGGACATATCTCTGGAACATCACACCGTACAACATGGGCATATCTCTGGAACGGTACACGGTATATCATGGAACATACCTTGGAGTGGTATACCGTATGTTATGGACATATCTATGGAATGGTACACCGCGAATAATGACCATATTTCCGGAACAGTACACCGTTTATTATGGACATATCTCTGGAGCCGTACACCGTATATCATGGACATATATCTTGAACTTTATGCCTTACATCATTGAAATATCTGTGGAACTGTACACCGTATATTAGCATGGACATATCTCATGTCATGGACATATCTATTTAACGGTACACCGCATGTCATGGACATATCTCTAGAACAGTACACAGTATATCATGGACATATCTCTGGAACTGCTCCCCGTATATCATGGTCATATCTCGGGTCGGTAAACCATACATCATGGACATATCTCTGAAACTGCTCCCCGTATATCATGGCCATATCTCGGGTCGGTAAACCATACATCATGGATAAATCGCGGCTTACACATAGACATACTCGATGATACGTTTGTTTGTCAATGACATATTACTGTAAACTCGGTATTATCTAGATTTTCATCACATGTACTTTCTTAAAATAAATAAACATACACATCTCAAGTATTCACCATTATCTTCCTTATTTTAAATCTGTGTATTGATTTATTATGGACATTTGCCATTAATATGTACATTTTAAATCCATTTAAATACCCGTAAAATGTGTACTTTATTTAATTTATTTTCAAAATACGCATACTTCGTACAAAGTAAATCTCATTCACTGATACATATTCATTAAAGCATAATGCAAAATCTGGTAATACCATAACAAACAATAAAACATTAAAATACTCATTTATAAAACATATACCGCTAACAATTAGATGTAAATGACATGTATATGTCATGAGTTATAGGTCATGAGTTGTTACGTGTACATGAAGTTTGAGAACAATCAATTCGAAAATGTTTGAGAAAAAATGTGTTAACAGGTCATTATACAATATTTGAGTGAAAAATTCTAAGTCAAACAAAGGGCCGTAATTCTGTAATAAATTAGGCAATCAATGATGGGTGGTGTACAGGGACATACTTTCATCAGTTGTTATGAGTATATGAAGTTTGGGAACAATCCATTTAAAAGCGTTTGAGATGTGTAAGTATTAAAAATGTGTTACGCGACGCGACGGGACACGACGTGACAAAAATGTGTGACGGGACCCGACGCGACGGGACGGGAACGTTACCGACAACGTGATTCTTATATAGCCCCACTTCACTTTGTGAAAGCGGGGGTATAATAACACCTGTCAGAATAATTGATGTACTCTGGTATCGGAAGTTAGAGTATGGAAGACAGCTTATATGGACATCCTACAAACGCCCATCTCGATGTTAAAATCAACTTGTAGTCTCAATCGAGACATCGAGATGGGCGTACTCTATTTCTGTTGTAGCATGTCCATTTCATCTGTCTACCATACTTTGTAGCATGTCCATTTAAGCTGTCTTCCATATTCTAACTTCCGATACCAGAGTACATCAATTATTCTGACAGTTTATAACTGATAGTTAGTTAGAGTACACTAGTTATTCAAACAGGTGTTCTTTTTAATTAAATGATTCAAAACTGTGCAAATACAAAGGAAATGTAAGCGACCAAGCTACAATTTCAATTAATTGATTTACAACTGAACACATACAAAGGAAATGTCTGCGACAATGCTACAAATTAAATAGTAATTGACAAGTTCAGATATTGCTTATCATGCCTTAATTTTAAAGTGCTAACGTAAACTATATTTTGCAACTGTGTCGTGGTTTTGGTTGTTGAACCTAATAGTAAATAGTATTACTATAGATATTTAACACTTCACTTCAACACTCAAAAGTATTAGATTAAATTAGCTACCCCGCCAATAACAACCAAAGTTTACAACATATGTACACCTTTTCTAAACCTACTGACAACGAGATATATATATATAATATACATTTTTTTGAGAATATAAACTCTATATACGCAATATAAACGGCTTTAATCAGCCAGGCCAAACCCAAAAACTGGAGCGTTGAATCAAGAGTTACCAACTCATAATTCATTTTACGTATTTTCAATCTAGAGTATTTTGAGAACCCGTGAAAAATCATATACTTTTAATCGGCACATATATACTATTATATGACCTGAACACCTGGATAGAGTTTTGATAAACGGGTTTGTAGCGTAATTGTTCCGATATTTGGCGGGTTAGTCTTTTTAACATGTTTAAGAAAAGATTGAAATGAGAGTATGAGTCCTTTATTTATCAGAACAGATTCTGTTCTGTTCTGTTCTGTTCCATTCAGTTCTTTATGTTATCATATGTATGAAGTAGAATTTAAAACAAAACTGGGTGTTCAACCTAAACGTAATCTGTGAAGGTTATACCCAAATGAAAGAACTTTTTTTTTCAATTGCAGTAGATAATCTACCAAGGACGCATAACAGGAAACAAAAGATACAAATTTAAAAAAATTTAAGAATAAAGTGCGCGTGTGGGGATTTCCCACTAAGTTGAAATGGTATTTTCTGTTACTATTTGGGAACACTTTACAAAACTATAATTATGCCTGACTACGAGATTTGTAGATTCGTCACCTTTTTAAGTGCAATTCTATAAAATATATCTAAATATAAACGACTTAACATAGCATAATAATGTAATATATATATATATATATCATTACTGTTAGTCGGGTGAAACATATACATAGTATACAACTATTTAGTTCCTTAGATATCAATGGTTAAAACTATTTATCAGAGGGGATGACTACCGACCCAGGAAGGGTACTATTGCATGAGGTGGTAATGCCGGATATCAGTTAGTGACTAAACTTATTAAATCAGCCAACATCTTGCAATTCCAACAAACCCAGAATTGTCCCCAGGCTTAAGCTTAATAATGTAATTTATTCCTTCTTATACTGATATAATTTTGAATACGGAACCCTTTGGTATCTAATATTTTGAAGTAAAAAAATATAAGTTTAGCCGAGCCATTCTTCGTTTTCGTGCCAAGCCTAATAAACTCGATAGTAAAAGGCACTGACATAATATTCTATTTATCATATAGATAATCCACATTTTCTGTATGAGTTACTATTATTATCTATTTCATAGAATATTATGCTTATCGAGGACGCCGCCATGTTGTTGTTTTTGTGTGTTTTATGACTACGTACATGACGTCAGACAACGTTACGTACAATAAACGCCGAGGGATTCCGCATTGATTTGCTTTATTGTTCAATACCTAATAAAGCAAAATGTATTAGGTCACCCCTTTATTAGGCCGGAAAGTGCATATCTGCATGATAAATATAAAAAATATTAGTCTCGGTTTGACTGAGACTCTAGCCTCGGGTTGAGCAGAATTCAATATTTAAAATGCCAATAGCACATACATTTGAGCCATCTCGAAGATGGTATGCATATGACGGTGAACATGGAACCTTCAGTGCGGTATTTTCGCATCATTCCATGGCCAGCGGCGTATGGTCCCAGCTAAACTTAACTTTATGAACGTTTCTGTCTCTAAACATGTGTGTTACTTTACACAGATGTAAATATGTATACGTTTTTATTTTCTACTTTTGATTTTCGATTTTTGAATCTATTTAAAATAGACAGTATCACAGTTTATGTCGTTAACAGGCCATCCCATCCGTTTCTGTATGTAGACTTTACATGTCATAGTAGTTGTATTATACGTATTGCTTCTTTTTTAAATTGTATAAAATCAAAAACACAACGACACTGGGTCCATATACGTTTCAGGGTTAACTTTAAATTATAATGAGTAACAAAGTGATATAAAGTTCTTTAAATCATACAAAATGTATAACAATGTAAGATTGACTGACCTCCTGTATTGATTTACTGATGATTTGTCATTTTTAGCACATGTTAGGCCATATAGTCGATTTATTTGTGGTAGAGGCAGACCGCCCCATTTATCTTGGGTAAACCAGTACTGTATATCTTCCGCCATCTGTAAGAATCGACACTTTCTCATTTGGCAAGTCGAGCTCCCAGTGGGATTCGTACCCGCAGCAATGAGAGGCGAGGAAGTTTAAAACTCATACATTGAATTGGTAAGAAATATTATAGGGAAAAAATGTACGTCAAATGTCGTGACAATCTGAAGCCTTTTACTAAGGTTTTCATGTTTTCACATGCAAATGGTTCCTGAAGGGACGACGACAGCGAGCAACGCGCGACCACACAAAGGCAGATATGTAATAGATAAGGAAGAGTATATTGCCGTGTACTTCTTGTTTGATTCAGATTAAGGCAGATATTAAATCACATCGAACACTTTCTTTTTAAATGAGGTGGACGGTAACTATATTGTAAATGTATATACAAGTCACGTCCTATGCAACTATTTGTATTTTCTGTAACCTTGTTTAAAGCGAATTTAAGGAACCAATGAGATTCGTTACATGCTTCATTATTCGTCATTCATTGAAACTAAAACAAGTTTTACATCCAATAGAACCGGTGTATTTTAATGTTAAATTAAAATGTATCATTTGGAAATGATATCAATTTACAAACATTCAAAAAGCCACCTTCTCATGTTGAAAAACTATTGGTTTAACCAAAAAGGTGACTTGAAATTTTAAGGATTTCAAACTATTAACAGTGGGTGGTGTTACCGTTTTTACTAAATCATTGGTGTAAACGCTTTACTGAATCATCGGTGCATGGTTTTTACAAATGTCATCAGTAGGGCGGTAAATTAAATTACAGGTGTTTACAAATATACCTGAGCTATAACGAATACATCTGTTACGATTAAGCTGGAAACACGTCCGATTAATAAGGAGGTTTCATATTATAATTATCAATTTCAAGTTAGCTGTATTGTTTATTTTAGTCTCATCATGTGTACACATGTTAAAATACAGAATATAAAACACATTTAAAAATGCATAAAATGCCATTCAATTATTGAAAGTAGCTACCCGTATCCCGCCAACAACAGCCAAATTTTACGACATATGTATACCGTTTCTAAACCTACTGACGACGATATATATATATATATAAACGGCGTTAACCAGCCGAACCAAACCTCGAACCTGGAGAGTCGAATTAAGTGTTACTAACTCATAATTCATTTTACGCATATACAATCATAGATATTCTAAGAACCCGTTAATAAACCTATACGTTTAATTGCCACATATACCTTATTATATGACCTGAACACCTGGATAGAGTTTTGATAAACGTTTTTTTAGTACAATTGTGTTGTTATTTGCGGGTTTTAAGAGATTATGAATATCATTTAAACCATACATAAAGACAGCACAATCACTCTATCATACACAGTTAAATATAAAAAAATTAATTATTAGAATGCTAACACCGATGTTAATCTTGATTATGTACAACCTCACGAACGGACATACTACACAATCTAAGACTGTAAGTAATTTCTGACAGAAAAAAATGTACATCCGTGTATTTCCTTATAAATGCATAAAAAAATAAAAAAGAATATATTGTTAAAACAAGTATTTTCTCGTATTTTTCCCCTTCCTGTTTCACTACTAGCATACGTTTATGCGTGAATTATAAAAGATAGTCATTAATGCTACTTTACGCAAACTGATTTGATGACAAATTTTGGGAAGAATGAAAAATCCAATCATTATCACTGGAAAATGATGAGTTTCAATAATTTATTTATGACCTTATCGAAGACGTAACCTTATTCGTAGGTGAACAAGCTTGGTCCATTTATGATTTGCTAATTCGTGATACACTTGAGGAAGCACTTAGAGCACTCAGTGATTGTATTGGATAATCTAAATAATTTCCGCTCGAAATAAACAATGGCTTTTATATACAGAAACTATTACATCACTGATACATTTCTGGCAAAAGACAATGTGTTTTACCAATTTTCTTACTAGACACTCATCATTAAGTTCCCAATAAAAAATAAACCAAAACTAGTCAAAATAAAAACCTATATAAAGAGAGCTAATGTATTGTACATATAGCAGATTCAGTCGTTCTGTGGCGACCACGCACGATATAATTCTTAGTACAAGTACAAGTTTCGATACAGTTTACGAGTAAGATTTATCGAATATTTTATCGAAACGAAAATAAGTAGGTCTCTACACATATTTGTATAAACACCTAACCTCAAAAGTTAAGCGATATGGATAATGCAGATAGTAAATAGACGATATACCTTACGAAAAGCATAATGACGATCATGCTTTCTGCCGGCATAACAGGGTTGGCAAACGTGAGAACAAATGGAGGGCTCTGTTTTATTGCATTTTTATGATATTTTGCATATCGACATGCATTGTCACCTGTGTTTCTGCCATCTACTGCGGCCGGTCATTGATGGAAATACAAAAACTGAAGCAAGATATGCTGGAACTTCAAAAGGATGCAGGTACTAAAAATATCGCTGCAGAATACGGTCGCAATGATAAACTGAGAAGTCCGGAAGAAGAAAATGATGAAAATGGATCAACCGACGATGAGTACTCAATAGATGAAGACTTGGAGGAATCAACAGCCGATGAGGACTCAATAGACAAAGACGACTTAGAGGAATCAAGTGACGATGAAAGCTATGATCTGGAAGCATCATCAGTGGGATCTGGAGATAATGAGGTATGGCAACGTTGTTGTATTTTATAGAATGAAAAAACTTATTCATATTACATCGATTGTAACGAAAGATCTCTGAAGTTAGTTTAATCACTCTCGATGTCTTCCTGGTTAGGGACACAACACATATGATCATGGCGGGGATCGAACCCACGACTTTTCGTTCCTGGGTCCAACGTTCTACCACTAGACACAACGCTCCACATTTTATGTTTCAATGAAGAAATCAATTCGTAATGTATACAAGATTATAATAATGCATCTTAAAAACGTATTTGAATGTTTAACACAAATACGTCCACTTCTTTAAAACATGGGGTAGGAAATGACTTCCATATACAGAAGTTTTACTTAAGTAGGTTATGTCAGTTGCACTTTGTTTTGTTAGCTATGCAAGCACATATTGCCGTAATATTTTTATGTAAGAACAAATCCGAAAATATTTCCTAACTATGTTTTTGTTTATTTATACAATGAGCATTATTAAAAAAAATAAAAAAATATTTAAACGTTAATTTTACTGTCAAGAATATCCATTCCAATATCTTTACCATATTTACAATACAAAGCACAATTGCTATTTTTTCTAATAAGTATTAAGTACGACAGATAAAATGCGCATATTAAATTTATTTGTAAAAGAAATGCATCCCTAGACCTAACCCCGGGTTGAGACGGAAACAATGTTTGGAATAAATCAAATGTGGCAAAACATATATGGTCATACCTATATATATATATAAATAAATGGATCTATATGTAATCTTCTCGTACTTATTGCACTTTTCAGAGTATAGACTGCACTTTTCAGAGTATAGATAACAACGACGTCTTTTAAAGAATAAATGACTGTCGTTTTATCAACGATATGAAAACTATTTGTTTGAATTTAAACTGAATTATTTGTTTTTTTAATTTCGTAATAAATCTGATATGCATAAAGGTGCTGACACTTAGAAAATACGATAAGAAAAAAATGACTTGTGTATATCATGTGTCTGACACGTGACCATAATATTTACAGGTAGCGAATAATATCATTTTACTGTCCTATTTGTTCAAGGCTACCTGTGATATGCTTAAATAGCGCAAACAGGGACTAGTGCCAATTAATAAATGAGGACAATAAGTGCACCTGTATATAGACAGGTTCAAAGAATCCCCGGCAAGTGGCCTTTTAATTGTTTTTTTGTTGTTGTTTTTAATAGTTTATTCAGACTTCAAGTGTACATCAATTATCATAAAAAAATTGCAAATGAGAGTAGGGAAGAATTAGAGGAAACATATCTACTTTGTTTAACAATTTACCACTCGAAAACTTTATAAAAGTATAAACGATAGACAAATATACAATATGTAAGCCTTAATTGGTCAACATATTTTGAACAATATTCCATCTTGCTTTAATATGATTTGACTTCAGTATGGGGTACATATATGTTGAGTACAACTCAAGATTTCTAAAACGTTTTAGTTCTTCAATAAAGTTTGCGACATTTTCAATCTGCACGAGTTAATATACTTTTTGAAAATAAGTGAACATATACATATTATAATATCTGAAATTGATGAGCATTCTGGGCCCAAAAGAATATTTTCGGGGTTCATTCAACTGAGATTTTGCACGTGTCTCTTAATTGGTAAAATAAATGTATTAATACATTCTTTGACCACATGCAATCATAAAACAAATGAATCATTGTTTCTTCTGTGTTATTACAAAATGTACATAATTCTGTTTCTGACAATCCGCATTTATAAAGTCTCGCATTTGTAAACACAATTCTATGGAATATTTTATATATATTGTAATTGTTCATATAGTCACACAAGTCATATCAATTGAGACCATGTCCAATTTAAAAATCTGAATTAATTGACAATTACATCGTGTTATATTATTGTTCGGGGTGTTTGTTTCAGCCAAAAGCTTCTACATGAGCACTTTTAATAATACGTACATTAATTAGATATCATTAGAACTGGAATTGTTTGTGGTAAATAAAAATACCTTAGTTTTTTAAAAATCGGTTGAGAAATAACTATTTTACAACCAAAAGGCTTTTTTGTTAGGTCTTTTCCCGTGTAAATTCCTTGTTGCTGAGACAACAACACATTAGGCGTTTTCAAATATTTCAGTTAGCCTTAATTGTTTGCTGTACAACTTTCAGTGTCTTAATTTATATGTAGCAAACACATAAAAACCTTTTTTTTTAATGTAAAATTTCTAAAACTAATTTTTGATGAGGCAGAAATTTGCATTGAAAATACCCTATCAAAAACAATTTCTGAAAATGCCTGTTTCACTGATATACAACTTGTTTCGTACTAGGTGAATTTTATATGAAACATATTTTTTGGCTGAAACAAGCGCCCCGAGCATGGCTATTGTCCATTCAATAGCATCACACCGATGCATTTGTATGCGTCTGGGTCATTACACAGTCTTTAGCGGATGCTTTTCTCTTGCAATACATAATACAGTTTTTGTCCGTATCCACGGGCTTACAGTATGCGAATACAACGTCATTACGGCAGGTCATTATTATTGTAATATTATAGTAAATGTATGCAAAGTCAAAGCTGCGTGTATGCATGGTTCATAATCATATGCAGTTTCATGAGCATGGGTATATACTTCTACAGATATAGAACAGACTATTTATGTCCATTTGAGGTCATGGCTACCTTGGCTTTTGTCCAACTGACCCCAAACGCAACAGTGTTCCTCCTCTCACGAAATACAGTGTATGAAGTTTCAGGAAGGTGGGTGCTGTGCTTTGGCAATGATGGACATATGTATGTACTGACAACCCTAGACAATTATACTGGTGCTGAGGGGTCGGGATCTACAGCCCTGTGTTACAATTCCCCTCGGCCTCCTGTTTACATGTACACAGAAGAAAATCTGAGGGGATAAATAAATTCTATAATATAAATAGCAGCCTGTAAATAGTTTTCTTGGAAAGCCCGATATACATCACTAGAACTGTGTTCCACGGCACAGTTATGTTACCTGCCATGTGCTTCTAACTATAAAGTTTGAAGACAGAGGATGCGATCATAAATTATGTGGCAGATTTTTTTTATTGGTTTTAGTTTTATGAAAAGGGGCATAATGCTGCATTGACTACTTGATAATGAATACGGGATGCGTCGGTACACATGTCCTAGGAAGGTAATCTCATATACAATTCGTTTATCTATATAGTTATATGACAGAATGTTGTATGGTGTATTGATTAAATTTAACCGTATGCATTTAATTTAATGTTAATTTAATTGACTGCAGTATTGTCAAATCATATCGCCCAGACAGCAGTGGCGGCTATAGCTACATAATTTGAGATTAGTGGGGTGGGGTGGGGTCGCAACTTTAAAAGAAGCAATTAAGTACCGAAATAAGACACACACAGACATGTTTTTTCAGTTTAGAGAGTTTGTGGGTGTGTGGGGCGGGGTCGCGCAATATTTTTTTATTGTTGATAATGGAAAAAAATAAAGAAAAACGCCCTTTACATATGAATTTTTCATAACCTTTCAGATTTTAGGTGGGGAGCTCGCCGGTTGTGCAGCCCGTTCTTACCAGGGTAATTAGGGTAATGATTACGGCTGCATCGGCACACACATTAAATGACTCTGTTTAACACAATTAGAATATAAACAAAACATGACAGTTTAAAACTATAAGTATTTATTCATTATAAACAGGACCTTCTTCAAAGAAGAAGCCGTAGTGCTGGTGAGAAATCACGAAAACAAAAAGGAAAAGGTATGAAGTGCATTTAACACTTAATGGTGTAAAATAGAGTTTAAAGAAAGTCAGAAATCTGAAAATCTCTAATAAGTCCATTTGGCAATTCGGAGAGGGGCACAATCAAATGTTCTTGTAATGAATTTGTAATTAAACAAATCCACATCCTCTAGTTTAAATAAACAAAATAGATTCAAATTGTTCATATATTTTAAACATGTTCCTAGATTGTTCCTTAAACACTAATTCTGAAATATCATATATTCCTAAACATAACAACAACAGAAACATGTTTTATTTTAGACCGATAAGGAACTATTGTTTTTTAGATAATACATGTGTAAATACTGAAAACTGGATCCGTTCAAAGCAACAAACACAAACAAGAGATAAAAGTAGCGGACTCGGTTTGATTGAGTCTGTTCATGAGGGGTAATGTAAAGTGCAACACCTCTCATGCCTCCTATTCTACCTTAAAGCCACAACGATTGGGCTTGATGATCCCAAAGGACCAGTATGTAATAACACTACTGAATTGTAGTCGGGGCGACTCTTTACGGCCGCCACACAACACTAAACAGACGCTAGTGTAATGTCAATAAATACTGAAAAGTGGATCCATTGGAAGCAACAAACAAGAGATAAAAGTAGCAGACTCGGTTTGATTGAGTCTCTTCATGAGGGGTAATGCAACACCTCTCACGCCTCCTAGTACCGGTTTAAGCAATATTCTACTTTAAAGCCACACAGATTGGTCTTGATGATCCCCAAGGACCAGTAAGTAATATTGCGTGCTCTCACACAACAAAGTGTAACGTATCTGTTTTTAAAACATACGCTCGTAAACACAATGCACATTAGTGCGTATATTGCATTTACCCGAGACACATGTTTTGTGATAACGTAAAGGGTAATGCGACCATGATAGAGTTTACAAAAAGAGTACCTTCCATATCAGCGTTTGTTTAATATTGTGTTTATTAAACGAGTTGGCTAAAATTACATGATGCGAGATTTTCCGAGCATCATATCAATTTTATACAACGATACCATTGTATGGTCGGGGCTGTGAATCATATCAATTGTACCCAACAAGTTTAATGAATTCAATATTAAATAGCCACGAATTTAGGATTCTATGAAAAATGAAAAATAACGTAATATATCAATGTAGCTCTCTATATATATCGTTGTCGTATGATGACGTTGTATGTCTTCGGTCTTGTTACCTTGTATGTCTTCAGTATTGTTCGTACCACACCGTACAATCGACACTTCCTCTTTTATTTCCGTAATCTATACTTTTAACGGTTACGGAAATCGACGGGGCAACAAAAAATAGGTGAATATAAAATATCCGAGCGAAGATTCGGCATTAGTTTACTACTTTAGTGTACTTATAGTGTATTTATGTCATTGTTTTATTACACTCCTACTCCATAAGTATGTGATCAAAAACATTCTCAATTGATCGTAATTATGCTTATATCATGTATGTAATTACTATTGTAATTATGCTTATATCATTATGTACTTACTATTGTAATTATGTTTATATCATTATGTACTTACTATTGTAATTATGCTTATATCATTTATGTACTTACTATTGTAATTATGCTTATATCATTTATATACTTACTATTGTAATTATGCTTATATCATTTATATACTTACTATTGTAATTATGCTTTTATCATTATGTACTTACTATTGTAATTATGCTTATATAATTATGTACTTACTATTGTAATTATGCTTATATCATTTATTTACTTACTATTGTAATTATGCTTATATCATTTATGTACTTACTATTGTAATTATGCTTATATCATTTATATACTTACTATTGTAATTATGCTTATATCATGTATGTAATTACTATTGTAATTATGCTTATATCATTTATATACTTACTATTGTAATTATGCTTATATCATTATGTACTTACTATTGTAATTATGCTTATATCATTTATGTACTTACTATTGTAATTATGCTTATATCATTTATGTACTTACTATATACTGACTTTTTTCTTTTCTGTATTAAAACGTGTAGGTGGAAAAAAAAGAAGAGGATCAGGAAAATCAAACAAATTCGTAAGTCAATATTATTGTCTGATACATTATTTGCATGAATTTATCATTCAAAACTAGTATCCAAATATCATAGTAGAAGTAGAACAAAGTAGAATTTGGACGATAAATAACAGCTACTTCCAGGAAATGGCCAGACAAGCGATGTTTTACATGTTTATAACATTACCAGTGTTTTAGAAATTACTGTATAAGATTTATACTTTTCATCGTATAATTTAAGTGTTCGCTGAATATTTTTTTTGTTGTTTGTTTTTTGTGTGTTTTTTTTGCTGACGTCCAACAGACGACTATTGCAATACTAGTATATGGCAATCATACTATAGCTAAAACCCGGATTGTTTCACGAAGACACTTATTTATGCGCAAATACTAGGATATGGCACACGCTGGATAAAACCTGGATTGTTTCGCGAAGACACTTATTTTTCGCGCAAATACTAGGATATGGCACACGCTGGATAAAACCTGTATTGTTTCGCGCAAACACTTATTTGTGCGCAAACACTTAGTTGTTTATCCATACAAATGATTACAGGAAACAATCCACGGTTTTAAGGGTTTAATAAGAGTATTGTTGTCATATATTAATACTACAATAGTCACCTATGGGATGTCAGCTAAAAAAATATTTTTTATAAGCACCTGTTGGTTATTTATTGCTAAATATATGTTTATGTCGTGTTGCTAAATATATGTTTATGTCGTATGATGTTGTTGGGTTGAAACTGTAAACATCAAGTATTTGTTTAATTCTTTGCATGGTTAAGAAACTTGTCAATTGTCAAATTATTAATTTGTAAAGCAGAGAACATTTTAAAACCGTTGATGCTTGTGTTTGTACCACAGTCTCTGTGCAGCGTTGCCTGAACTGTCCTTTATCATATGCATTTTTATGCTGTTAAGAATGTGTCTCTATAAGACATGTGTTCTTCTTTCTGCAGCGTTTCGTAAGGGCTGCCCAGTTTAGTGGTTCTATAACGGATGAAGCAGTGAGAAAGGCACTACCCGATCAGGGGTACAACATGTATGACATAAGAGGTGGTACGTTGGTTCTTTCTGTTCTGTCTTACTATACTCCAGTGATATGAAAACGCAACACGGGAATTTCCGCTATATATTGTATATACTGCACACTTAATTGCACATATTATTCCAAAGAAATCCCGAGATGTTTTTTAAAAATAAAGTTGCAGTTAACTAGAGAAAGGAAACAACCGTGATGTTGTAGACATTTTAATCACACTACACTTTGTAACAAGAACTTCATAAATGTTGAAGTAGCTCTTTGAAAAAATTGAGCTAGTTCAGTACTTAATTTAACGTAAATAGTTTGCAAAATGTTGCATCCTAAGTTTGCTCACATGATTGAACCAAACGCGTACTCTGTGAATAATGAAACATTGAAGGAATACTATTTGCTGTATTATTTGTTGTTTTAGTATTTTTTCCAAAAGGAAAGGTCTTACGTAGCCATGTACCATTCGATTAAAGGCAGCATATTGTACATGCAATATATAGCGAAAATTCCCGTGTTGCGTTTTCATATCACTTGAGTGTAGTTAGAATTCACAAACTGCAATGTGCATAACAACTTAGTCAATATATTTAGCTCATCATGTACTTAAAGTATAATCAGAACTTATATAACTATATTATTCTCCAGACTGGTAAATGCTTGAGCCGACGAATGTTTATTCTCCCATTATATGTATCCGTCACATTAAGCATGGTTCCACAAAATGGTATTTTAAAATGCAAGTTTAAACAATTAATCTAAATTAATCTAAACATCCACGCGAACACGTTGAAACAATCTCATACTGAACTTTTTATGAATATCTGTTGAAGAATAAACTTGTTTGCTTTGCGTAACTTCATTCAATATTAAAACATAAAACAATGAAACTAGTTTTTTAACTATATACCAACAACATTTCATTTAATTATATTCAATTCAATTAGTTGTATGTATACACAATGGACCTTATAAGACATTTCCCACCAAACTCCACATCAAATGTTCGACTGTGACATTATTCGTATATTTTAACATCGTATTCTATCCAGGTGTCTTACTGCGGCCCTTGCCTCTTATAATTATGCGATTATCATACATAAGGTATTTTATTTGCAACTTTCCTTCACCGTATTACACGCTCTTAATCCATAGTGTTTGCAACTTCTGTAAGAACGCCCTTTATTCCAGAAGGATGTGGACATGTAAAAGAAATGAACGGCAAATTATGTCGCAACAAGACCTTTATTCCCGACAACAGTAAACATTTCTTATAATTTCAATTCTTGTTGTCCTTCTTGTTCTGTCATTGCTTGACTTCATTTGCTGCTTTCCAAAAACAAACAAAAGCAGTTTCAAAGACGTACCTGTAACGTTAGCTTTATTATTGTAATATTGCTAATGTAAAGCTTATTTCGATATGAAGCAACTGTTTCATTTCTATTTTCATTATTGTTTGTTTTTCTTCATGGTTATTGTTTATATGCTTCACTTAGTCATGTTTAAACTTTGTTCTACAATCCTGTTGTTTGCAGCATGCATTCTATTTGCGGAAAATGCATTAATGCTTTTGAATTGTGTTTCAAGAGGCAGGAGTTTGGGTTTTGCTTCTTTCCTTCTCACCTGTGCTTTATTGTTTACGCTGCATTACTACATATTCGTCATGCAAAATTGTATAAACTAACCATAATTTTAACATAAATACGAGCACACACGTGACTGAGATAATCAAACGGGTAGACTGGCAGACTCAAAATGCAATTGTGCGTTTTTCTTTATTCATGCATTTCTCATTTTATAATTAAGAACTAATTTAATTAAGTTTCAGACAATTAATTCAGCATAACAAGTAAGGATCAAGAAAAATACATAATGAAGTAAAAAGTCCATTCTTAGTTTAGCGTCGAACCATTCAAATAATTAAATATTCCTGCTAGGAGTTCATGGAGTCAAGTTCACGAGGAGGTACATGTTGTTTAAATTATGATAGCAAGGGTGGTTTGCATTTTTAAAGAGGTCTAACCGTAAAAAGTAAACAGTATGATCTATCCTTTAACATTAGGTAAAAACGTAGATCATCGTGACAGTCTTCAACATATTTCATCTGGAACATTTATAATTGCTATACATGCTATTTGAGTTTGCCAAGCTTTTCCTTAAAATGTCAAAAGTCAATCAAAAGCGTTATACTTTAAATAGTGTTTTGTTAAAAAAAACAATGTTAATTAATGAAAATGAATCCTTTATTTACTTTTTTAATCGAAGATAACTTTTATTATTTTATCTGAATAATAAAGGTCATCAGACTTGCATGTTGAAATCTTGTGGGAGAGAAATTTAAGCCATTCGTTAATAACGTTTTGCTTCTTATGTTGAACAGTTATCATTACGTGGTCCCGCCTTAATTCCATTAAGAGATGCGAAAGCTCATAACTGGATTTGTTAACAGATATTTCGGCAATAGAACACGTTTAAAAAAAAAAATTACTGAAAGAATGCGATAAGCTGTTTACAGTTAACTATTAACTGTTTTAATTTTACAATATGTAAACTTTTTAAGCCGATTTCATACCCCAGCCAACCCTGTTTTCGCTTCTTTGAGAAGGGGTTGGATGGGGTATGAACGTTAATACTCGGACCACGTAATGTGAAATGTAATGTTGGTGGGTCTGACTATCTGCTTATGAAAAGCTTTCAGTTATTTTACAATCTTCACCCATGTTTAAAAGTTTTGAATCGATGCTATCATATCTGATGCTTCAAGAAGTCATGGTCAACTGTCTGCAGACTATATTTTTACTTTTTATTTATTCTATCCTTTGGAATACCCAACATGTTCAATACAGATGTAATTACAGTTGTTTAACGTTTATGTATTCGTTCGTGTCATCCATTTGTATTGGATTTAACTTAAATACACATATAATAGCAATGATGTCATGATATATTTGAAGTTACGTTTTATTTCTTATCTTTTAAGTATCGTTTTTCCTACATTTGACACCAAATAAAAGAATCTGGTGTTAGAAATAGTCATACTTACAAATTCTATGTTTTCAGAAGGTCAGGCCCTTCATATATTTGAGGCCGCCGACTGGGTCTCTGATACAGTGTCACCGGTAACCGCTACAAGCGCCGTGTTTACTGTCAAATACCCTGGCGTGTATCTCGTGTATGCACAGGTAGGTCAAGAACAAACGAACAGTATTATTCATATGTGTTAAATGTGTCATCTTAGAAATATGTAGTATACCAACGGTCTAGTACATATACTTCATTCACTTCTTCATTAACCAACGTACGCTGCTGCTGTTGTATCAAACTTTTGGAGCCAACGATTCTATTTTATAAATATTAATAACTATCCAAATAATACCTTCCATGTTATATTTACAGGTGTTATATTTACAGGTGTTATATTATTTACAGGTGTTATATTTACAGGTGTTATATTTACAGGTGTTATATTTACAGGTGTTATTCAGTGGAAATCAATCACTGAAATCTGCATCCATTGTGAAGAAAAGCAAAAATGAATGGCAACAAGCTCTGTCGTGTAATACTGGAGTCCATCCAACTCTTCATAATGAACCCAATCAGCAAGAACAGTCATGTACCATTATCGGAATGTTGCATTTAAAGAAAGGTGATACGCTGGAAGTACAAAGCAATAACATTGCAGCTCGTATTGAACTCGATGCTGGTACTACGTACTTTGGAATTGTGCAATTGAATAACAAATAAATGTTACACATCATAAAGTAGGCTACCTCCACAATGAATATGAGTATGTTTTGTTATGGAAAATATCTAGGACAAATTACAATTTAAACATGAAGGATCAATCAATATACACCAGCATACTGTGTCTTCTTTGACTTTTGTATTAGGTTCATTAGATGCCGTTTTAATATAAATTCCAAGAACATGCAAAACGTCACATAATAAAACAATGTTGTTTAAAGCTACACAATCGTGTTTTTTATTTATGGTCACCCGATCTTAAAGTTAACAAAGCGAGACTATTGTGGTATATGGTCACCCGCGCTTAGTTTACTGTTGTATATACACGGCAAAAAGGGATATTACTGTTGTAATACAGCGCCAAAAATACAGGTAAACAAGGTGGGTCTGCTTTGCTATTTCTTCGTTATTTTCTTTATTTGCTTTGATATGACAAATGGAGGAATTCAGTTCCGTGTAGCTATGTTTAAGCTTCGCACACGACTCAAAATTGTTCTCGAAAGATGCCTAATTTGACGCCAGGGAATTTTAGCCCGTTCGAACTTTGTAGTTTTTTCTCAACTTTATCGTCGCCACCGAGATTTTTCCACATTTGTTTGCCTATTTACGGAACATATCGACATGAAAACATCAAATATCAACCAGTTGGTGTCGTTGACAAAATAAATAACACGGAGAGCGTTTCTGGGGGAGAAATACGCGTTTTCTTAGAAGAGATAGCTCCAGTGCCAGAGAGATAGCTCCTATGCTATGGAGATAGCACCAATGAGAATGTCATTTATTTACCACTGCGTATACGACATTCTACTTGTTTTAAACACAACTGACATACCAAAATCATTGGTGCATCCACGATATACTGGTTGCCTATATGATGCAGTCCTTTTCCATATACAGTGATGCAAATATGTTTGTTGCTAACAGATTTTTAGCCGGATTGCGAAACAAATTCAGGCTTATGGTTTGGTGATTTCCGTCTGTCTGCATCTGTCCGTCCGTCCGTTTACGCATTTTGACGTGTTGGTTAATGTTTTTGTTTATCTTCATTTCTTAAAGAAATAATTGAACTTGGCACTATTGTGCATTATCATAATTCACTGCTATATGAAAGAACCATAACTCCCATTCGCTTTAGGTATACAACCACAATACACTGTTATATGAAAGAACCATAACTCCCATTCGCTTTAGGTATACAACCACTAGCCTTATATTCAGCTATAGTAGCTTTAAGGAGATATTTCCCAACTCTACCTGATCATTAAACAAGCATGACAACTTGTATATTAACTGCTAACATGCTTCATGACTGAGTAGATCAGGTATATACACTGAACGCCCAATAACAGTGGTTGTCTTTGAAGATTAGTCTTATATTGAATATTGTCTAGAGTATAGCTATATAAATCCTTTGTATTTTACATTTAGGAAGAAACAAGTACAAATAAACGCTTTAGGTGTAAGTAATTACACAAATTTGTTCTTTATTGTTTATAAATAATGAAAAGTCTGCATCCATGTCTGCATCCATGTTGTTAATATGTTTACTACCTACAACAGCTTTATCATCCAACACAAAGTTGAACAACACCATATTCTCATGCAATTGCATGTCTAGCAGTGATTTCGTGTTATCTAGTATATACATTAGGGATTTGCGGATACAATACTGAAGGGACTTTGCATATAGTAAGTACGAGTTTCCCCAAAATGTATAGTTGGTAGTACATTAACAATTGCTTTAGTTATAACTTTTCCCGAATAATTTGCCGAGGTATGTAAATTGTACCGAACTGTATCACAATAAAAAGACAAATAATGAAAAGACCCGTTTTAGCTCACATGAGCCGAAGGACATGGACACCGTGGTGAGTGAGGAAATTATTACAGAGTACTATAACAGACACAAAACGGATAGAAAGCATGTGCAAACAATAGTTTGGGAACGCAAATTGTGTTTTAACCAAGAGTAAAGTCGTACGCAATAGTAAGAAATGACATCCTCATAAGTTGTCATTGGTGCTATCTCCATAGCACTAGAACTATCTCCCTGGCTCTGGAGCTATCTCTTCTAAGAAATCGCGTATTTTGCCCCAGAAACTTCACCGTGTTATTTATTTTGTCAACAGGCAATATACGGACACAAACGGGTTGATAGTTGATGTGTTCATGTCGATATGTAGCGTAAACAGGCAAAATATGTGGGAAAACCTCAGTGGCGATGATAAAGTTGAGAAAAAACTGCAAAGTTCGAATGGGCTAAACATTCCTGGCGTCAAATTAGGCATATTTCGAGAAAATGTTTTGGTCGTGTGCGAAGCTTAAACATAACTACACGGAAATGCATTCCCAAATTATTCATATCAGTGCAAAGAAAGAAAACAACGAAGAAATAGCGAAGCATACCCACCTTGTTTACCTGTATTTTAGGCGCTGGAACTACCTCGGAAGTGGCGCTGGAGCACTTTTCCCAACGGAGGTAGCTCCACTGATTACCAATCGTGATATAGTCATCCGATCTTAGCGTGAAAAAGGAAGACTACTGCGCTATATGGTCACCCGAGCGTGAACAAACAGTGATTACTGAGTAATATGGTGTAGGACCGTTATTGTTTTGCTTCCGGGGCCGTAGCCCTCGAAAGTAGCGCTTGGAAAAAAAATCCCAACATGGAGCAAGGCATAAAAAGGCAATTCGTGGCCGGATTACATTGTTTTTGGCATGGAAATTAAGAAAATTGCTATTTCAAATGAAAACTAGTAAAATACATTCAGCTGGGCCACTTTTCTTGTGACTGGTATCACTGCTCCAAAGGTCATGTGATTCTCTGACAGGATTTTATTTTGGCGAATAACAAAAAACAACAAGATTATCAACCAAAGTCTTGATGTTTATTATTATATTGACTAGGTATGTTTAATGACAGAAATGCATATCATTGATTTCACGGTATGTTGTTTATCTGGTGACAGCTCTTGTAAAGTGAGCATTTTCCCTATTTGTTCAATGAGCCAAATTAATGCCGGTATGCGCTTCATGTTTTTCCTGATATTGGCTTAATCAGCGAATCATCATAAAATGTTCCGTAAAATCTTGAAACAGAATGTGAAAACACAAACTGTTTTTAAAATGATAAAATTTAACTTGAAATAAAACAGGATTTGGGGCAATTTTACCAGAATTTAACCAGATATGAGTAAAACATGGGGGTGGTATCCCTGAAGTGGTTCAAGTACCATCTCAAGTATCTATAAGTGAATATGGTCAATAGGTAATAAATCTGAAGATTTCCTAATACTAAGTAGCAGTTTTTGGTTTTTAAGGTACCGTATGAGGCTAAAATCTGAAAATATGCCTAAAGTGAAATTTCGACTTGGCGCGAACCGAAAAAGTGTCTTCCTTTGTACCAAAAGCCTGAGTATGTAACTTTCAATTTTATACGCATTAATTGGTTTACATTCTGAAACTAAGCTGTACAGAAATGTTTGGATTAGAGCATTTATTGTTTGAATTTTACTAAAAATGTGCTTACCCACTCCTGTTTTCTCCATCACCTCGAATAAAATCAAACAAGAGGTCAATGACCTTGAAGCTCTACTGATTGATTTTGATTTCAGGAAGTAGTCGCTACAGACTTGTTCTTTGAAAAATTATTTTTAGCCGTGGCGGCCATCTTGAATTTCCGGCCGACCTGAAATTTTGCTAGGATCAATTAGACATTCCTGTGAAGTTTCATGAAAATCCGTCAAGTAGTTTCAGAGGAATAGTCGCTACAAGTTTTCCTTATAGAACTCTATGTAAACAAAGATGGCCGCTGACAGCCATGTTTAACATCGAATCAAAACGATTTTTGACAAGGACTAACATCATGTCATGCTGATCACTTTAGAAAAAGTCCCATATCAATATCACTTAAAGTTTTCAAGAAGTAGTCGCTACAAACTTGTATTTTGAAAATCTATTTTTAGCCATGGCAGCCATCTTGAATTTCCGGCCGACCTGAATTTTTCCTAGGATCAATTAGACATCAAGAGCAACATTTCTGTGAAGTTTCATGAAAATCCGTCAAGTAGTTTCAGAGGAGTAGTCGCTACAAGTTTTCATTATATAACTCTATGTAAACAAAGATGGCCGCTGGCATCCATGTTTAACGTCGAATCAAAACAATTTTCGACAAGGACCAACATCATGTCATGCTGATCATTTTAAAAGAAGTCCCATATCAATATCACTTATAGTTTTCAAGAAGTAGTCGCTACAAACTTGTTTTTTAAAAACCTATTTTAGATCTGGCGGCCATCTTGGATTTCACATCAACATGAATTTTTGCTAGGATCAACTAGACTTCATGGGCAACATTTCTGTAAAGTTTCATGAAAATCCATTCAGTAGTTTCAGAGGAGTAGTCGCTACAAAAAAACAGTTTACGGACAGACGGACAGACAGACGGACGGACAGACGGACAGACGGACGACGGACGCCGCACCACGGCATAAGCTCTGCTGATCTCTGATCAGTCGTGCTAAAAACTGCAATATCACACATTTATTAGTCTATTTATAAGAGATATGGGTGTAATGGATTGCAATATATACTATTCTAAAGTGTACATTAACTCATCATGAAGTGTCCTCACCTACAAATCATTATTTAATCAAATCATTTTTTCAAAACATGTAGGGTAGGCTCATAACGTGCTATATTGTCTGTGTTTACTTGCGTATTTTTGTCAAAATGCAGCTTTAATAACTATTTTGCATGAATATATGCTCAATAGAAGGTTTGTATTGCATTTTGTTCATAAAAATGCTGTAAATTGTGAATATGCCTTTCTTCTTCATAATATTGAAAACACGTCATGAATGAGTGATTTCGAGGTCTAAACCCAAATTAAATTTCAATAATGGTTCGGTACATAAAGACTATGTCTGAGAAGTTTATTTGATTAAACTATAATAAACGGTTATTTTTTAGGGCATTTTTTCAAGTTTGGTACAACGCGTCCAAAAACCGTGGAAGTGTATGGGGTAAAAGGCTGTTTGAATCCATGAATTTAACCGAAAGGGCTATTATTGGTGCTTGCGAAAACAGCTGTTTTGCCATTTGGTCAACGATGACCGGACAGGCTGTGGACCCTATGATGACGCCTACCTAAAGCCCAATGGGACGGTGGCGTTTGATGTTTGTCCGTGATCTTTCTTGTCGTGCCCTTAATGGTTTATTCCCTTGTTGCTCTGGCTTCTGCCAAGTCATTGAGTACCTTCATTGTGGCTTTCTAGGCTAATGTTTTTTGTATTATATTTACACGAGCATATTTGTGTTTGACTTATATTGCCTATTGGTGCTGTCTTGTTGGTTAGAGATTAGATCATGGCGGGGATTTCTTTATTTACACTGTCCTGTTTTAATGGGATGACAGTAGGGTAAGTGTGAGGTTTGGTACACCCTAGAACCGGTTTAACCACCCCCCCCCCCCACCACCACCCACCCCCCACCCCCAGTGGCCTTTGTTGCCACTGACCGTTCCAAGGCGGTAGCCCTATTGTCAACCCTTTTGTGTTTGTGATGTCGTTTGTATTTTTTATTACTTTTGCCTTCTCGTGTGTCTGTTTGCGTGTTTGTTTTTGTGTTTTGTGGTTGACTGTCCTCCTTGAATGCTGCTTAACCTGTCCGATATTTGTATCTTTCTTTGTCGGTCAACCGGGTATGCCCGATATTATTTTTGAAAAATGTCGCGACTCTTATAGGTGTCGGACCGTTATTGTTTTGCTTCCGGGGTCGTAGCCGTCGAAAGTAGTGCTTAAAAAAATAATCCCAACATGGAGCAAGGCATAAAAGGGCAATCCATGGCCGGATTACATTGTTTTTGGCATGCAAATTAAGGCAATTGTTATTTCTAATGACAACTGGTAAAATACATTCAGCTGGGTCACTTTTCCTGTGAATTGTATCCCACCTCCAAAGGTCATGCATATGTCAACACAGACGTGTGATTTTTTGACGGGATTTTATTTTGGCAAGACTATCGAACAAAGTCTTGATGTTTATTATTATATTGGCTAGGTATGTTTAATGACAGAAAAGCATATCATTCTTTTCACAGAATATTGTTTATCTGGTGACAGCTCTTGTAAAATGAGCATTTTCTCAATTTGTTCCATCAGATCTTAGCTTTAGCAAAAAGAGACTACTGTGTTATACGGTCATCCGAACTTAGCTGTAACAAAAAAAAAATACTGTATTATACAGTCATCCGATCTTAGCGTAAACAAAAAGAAGCAACTGAGTTATACGGTCACCCAAATTTAGCTTGAACAAAAAGAGACTACTATGTTATACGGTCACCCTGTCTGAGCTTGAACAAAAGGCAAATACTATGTTATACGGTCATCCTGTCTTAGCTTGAACAAAAGGAAACTACTATGTTATATGGTCACCCTGTCTTAGTTTGAACAAAAAGAGACTACTATGTTATACGGTCACCCTGTCTGAGCTTGAACAAAAGGCAAATACTATGTTATACGGTCATCCTGTCTTAGCTTGAACAAAAGGAAACTACTGTGTTATATGGTCACCCTGTCTTAGTTTGAACAAAAAGAAACTACTCTGTTATACGGTCATTCTGTCTTAGCTTGAACAAAAGGAAACTACTGTGTTATATGGTCACCCTATCTTAGTTTGAACAAAAAGAAACTACTCTGTTATACGGTCATTCTGTCTTAGCTTGAACAAAAGGAAACTACTATGTTATACGGTCACCCTGTCTTATCTTGAAAAAAGGAAACTACTGCGTTATATGGTCACCCTATCTTAGTTTGAACAAAAAGAATCTACTCTGTTATACGGTCATCCGATCTTAGCTTGAACAAAAAGAGACTACTGTGTTATACGTTATACGGTCATCCTGTCTTAGCTTGAATAAAAAGAGACTACTATGTTATACGGTCATCCTGTCTTATCTTGAACAAAAAGAGACTACTATGTTATACGGTCATCCGATCTTAGCTTGAATAAAAAGAGACTACTATGTTATACGGTCACCCTGTCTTATCTTGAACAAAAGGAAACTACTGCGTTATATGGTCACCCTATCGTAGTTTGAACAAAAATAAACTACCCTGTTATACGGTCATCCGATCTTAGCTAGAACACAAAGAGAATACTGTGTTATACGGTCATCCGAACTTAGCTTTAACAAAAAGAGACTACTGTATTATACAGTCATCCGATCTTAGCGTAAACAAAAAGAAGCAACTGAGTTATACGGTCACCCTAATTTAGCTTGAACAAAAAGAGACTACTATGTTATACGGTCACCCTGTCTGAGCTTGAACAAAAGGCAAATACTATGTTATACGGTCATCCTGTCTTAGCTTGAACAAAAGGAAACTACTGTGTTATATGGTCACCCTATCTTAGTTTGAACAAAAAGAAACTACTCTGTTATACGGTCATTCTGTCTTAGCTTGAACAAAAGGAAACTACTATGTTATACGGTCACCCTGTCTTATCTTGAACAAAAGGAAACTACTGCATTATATGGTCACCCTATCTTAGTTTGAACAAAAAGAATCTACGCTGTTATACGGTCATCCGATCTTAGCTTGAACAAAAAGAGACCACTGTGTTATACGGTCATCCGATCTTAGCTTGAATAAAAAGAGACTACTATGTTATACGGTCATCCTGTCTTATCTTGAACAAAAAGAGACTACTATGTTATACGGTCATCCTGTCTTATCTTGAACAAAAAGAGACTACTATGTTATACGGTCATCCGATCTTAGCTTGAATAAAAAGAGACTACTATGCTATACGGTCATCCTGTCTTATCTTGAACAAAAGGAAACTACTGCGTTATATGGTCACCCTATCTTAGTTTGAACAAAAAGAATCTACTCTGTTATACGGTCATCCGATCTTAGCTTGAACAAAAAGAGACTACTGTGTTATACGGTCATCCTGTCTTAGCTTGAACAAAAGGAGACTACTGTGTTATACGGTCATCCGATCTTAGCTTGAACAAAAAGAGACTACTGTGTTATATGGTCACCCTGTCTTAGCTTGAACAAAAGGAAACTACTATGTTATACGGTCATCCTGTCTTAGCTTGAACAAAAGGAAACTACTATGTTATACGGTCACCCTGTCTTATCTTGAACAAAAGGAAACTACTGCGTTATATGGTCACCCTATCGTAGTTTGAACAAAAAGAAACTACCCTGTTATACGGTCATCCGATCTTAGCTAGAACACAAAGAGACTACTGTGTTATACGGTCACCCTGTCTTAGCTTGAACAAAAGGAGACTACTGTGTTATACGGTCACCCGATCTTAGCTTGAACAAAAAGGAGACTACTGTGTTATACGGTCACCCTATCTTAGCTTGAACAAAAGGAGACTACTGTTTTATACGGTCATCCGATCTTAGCTTGAATAAAAAGGAGACTACTGTGTTATACGATCATCCGATCTTAGCTTGAACAAAAGGAGACTACTGTGTTAAACGGTCATCCGATCTTAGCTTGAACAAAGGGAGACTACTGTGTTATACGGTCATCCGATCTTAGCTTGAACAAAAGGAGACTACTGTGTTATGCGGTCACCCTGTCTTAGCTTGAACAAAAAGGTGACTACTGTGTTATACGGTCACCCTATCTTAGCTTGAACAAAAAGAGACTACTGTGTTATACGGTCATGCAATCTTAAGGTAAGACGTCTGTTTTATATTGTCACGCGCTTTTAGCCTGCACAAAGACAGACTCTTTGCTATATTTTTAAAAAATAAAGTATTTCAATGGTGATATGTGTTTTCTTTCGTCTTTGAAAATCACATTAGCCTCAGATGCAGTCCAAATACATACTGAAAAGGTGATCCCTTGGAAGCTATAGACACAAACAAGAGAGAAAAGTAGCAGACTCGGTTATATTGAGTCTGTTCATGAGAGGTACTTAAGATGCAACACCTCTCACGCTTCCTGGCACCGGCTTAAGCGATATTCTACTTTAAAGCAACACAGAATTGATGATCCCAAAGGACCAGTAAATAATAACACTACTGATTTGTAGTCGAGGTGACTTTTTACGGCCGCCACACAGCACTAAACTAGTGTAAATGTCAATAAATACTTAAAAGGTGATCGTGGAAGCAACAAACACAAACAAGAGAGAAAAGTGGCGGACTGGGTTTTATTGAGTCTGTTCATGAGAGGTAATTATAAGATGCAACTCCTCTCAAGTTTCCTAGCACCGGCTTAAGCGATATTCTACTTTAAAGCAACACAGAATGGGCTTGATGATTCCAAAGGACCAGCTTCCATTTCATATTGGCTACCAACACAACAAGTTTTCCCGCAATATCTCATTCCTAACAAAAGTTAATGAGTAGAAAAACTGTCGACATCGGTTCAGCGGTTTTTGAGAAGGATTTGGGTTAAGGTTTCTATCTTTTTTGGTAACGACGACCATCTTGGATGTCGTTTAGACCTCATTTTAACAACCTGAAACCCATTGACCTCAGCATCATCCACGTGAAGTTTGGTCCAAATCGTCAAAGCGGTTTATGAGGAAGTCGTTTAAGCAAAAGTTAGCGGACGGACAAAAAGCGGTCACCATAGGTCATTTTGAGCCTTCGGTGAGCTAAAAACTCATCCATATATTTTTAACAGATTCATCAAATAAAACTGAAAATAAATAATCAATTCGACAATCGGCTAACCGCCTTTAAGAACGTGTTTAAAATTGGAGCAAATTATGATGAAAACAAAATGTGTTCTATAAACATTGATATGGGTACTTATAAGTGTCGTCTGGTATACACAACTGTTTACGCTATACCTGATACATAATCATATTGCAGATAATATTCGGTGTGGTATATGCAGCAGTACATTGTATTTATTTGCTTAAAGATTTGAACGAATATCACACACCTGTTAAATGCGTACATGCCAACATCATCAAAATGTGATCGTAACTATCGACATTTTAGTATAATTACGTGAAGTTTATTGATTAATAAAAGCGGTATTAAAGTAGGTCAAATGTATATGGACTAATTCACGATAATGATATGCTATTCTCGAAAATCGATGTTCGATGTATTCTTAGAAGTTTATCCATTTCGGTTTATATCATAAATGGCAAGTATGCATACGTATCCGGACATAACGGTAAAGGTTAACGATAAAACGGAAAAGCAGAATGAATGTTGTGCATGTTCTGTGTGGTATTTAAGGACATGCGTTTTGTGCATAGTGACATGTATATTTGTTATAGGATGTTGTGTCTACTGTTCATGGTTAATGGTTCAGATGAACGAGATAAAACAAAAATGCTTAGAATCACATGAACATGGTGCAGCAATCCGGAATAAAGATCTGGCAAACAACGGTGATGTAAGTACAACCGTTTTTATTTTCATTCACCGAGTTGAAAAGGACACACGACATTCTTGAGTTTTTTTAAAACTGATGGCGTCCCGTTAGGTTTTCTGCGTACTGAACTGCATTGTTCAATCATTAATATTAAGTATAAGAGTAGTTGAAAGCACATTAAGTTTGCATATTACTAACTGTTGATGATATTGGACAGATAATATATTTAAATGTATGGTAGGATAAGAAGAAAACTTGAAAACTCAATTTTTTTATTTCATTATATGCAAGCAGTTTTTTTGAGACAAAATGATACCTGATAAATAAGTGGAGAAGTTATGTTTAATTCTTGATAATAAAAAAACAAATTCAAGATTGACGTATGTCCCTTTAACGACATACATATATATTCCACATGTACTCATTGCACTCATTTATCTCGTATATCTATTAAAACAATACAACTGTAAAAAATAAATGGTTTTATTTATGATATAAGGTCGTGAACTTCAAAATATTTATGTGTGTCACGGTAATATGACAAAGTATCAGTTAGAGACGTAAGAGTTGTTCCCCTTTGTCAATTGATGCCAATGTTAAAGTTTAGTATATCGCTTTTATCTTAAATAACGATAGAAGTTATATTGACCCGACACAGTATGGTGATGTATTGCAAGCTTGTTTCCTTCTAGTTCATATTTCGTAATTTACTTCTTTGTTTGAAACTCCCAGCAACCTAACTATGAACCTAACCACGTACCCGACAAACCTATTAAAAGTAAAATTATGCATTTATTGCTCACGCATAATCTTAAGACTAAAATCTAGTGTCATGTTCTCATCTTTTCTAACAACATTTTAACAGTTATGTCTTTTCTCACCTTTTCTGATGGCAATATTTCAACTATATAACTGTGTTCTCACTTTTTCTAATGGCAATGTAACAACTATGCATGTGTTCTCATCGTTTATAATAGCAATTTAACTATAAGCTAGATTAACAAGTTTATATAATTTAAGAAAATATGAGTTCTAGTTATGTAAAAATATGAAAAAAATGTGGAACCTAATATAAAGAATGGGGCTTCCTCCGTATGAGATATTTTATATCAAATGGGTTTTAATGATATGTGGTTAACTTAACGCAAAGTGTTGCTAATGTAAAACTGTTTTTATGCGTAATTAGCAAAGCTTTAATGATACATGTATATAACACTGGAATAGTAGATTAACCGGTTGTAGAGCTTTATTCTATAATAATATATGTAGTTTGTATTATATCAAAATTTAGAATTACTTGACCAAATTAAGAGTCTCTTCACATAGATTATCAATAAAAACAGGAACATAGAATAAACCAAACAGAACACCAATAAATGAGAGAAAACGTAGTGTTTGTGATATTTGGAAGATGAGTTTCACTTTGTGTTAAAATACTCTTTAAACTCCGATCTTATAGAAAACAAGTAATCAAAAACATACTATTGGAGTAGACTAAATAAGCATAAAATGAATTTGTTGACTAATTCAACATATAACAAGAGCACCTGGCGCTCGTCTGTTCGTGGACCTTAGCAGCATAACTGTTGCAAAATGCATAAAGGAGTTATGAAACTTGATTTGATGGGTGATGTTATGATGTAGAGCAACTATGCAAAGTTTCAGATCTAGCTGTAAGAGAGTTACTGAAAAGAGTGGACCTTAACTCAAAACTTAACCAACATTCTAAGTTCAAAAAGGGGGCATAACATTTGCAAAATGAAAACGGGGTTATGAAACTTGATTTGCTGTGTGATGTTATGATGTAGAGCAACTATGCAAAGCTGTAGCTGTAAGAGTTTTTAAAAAAAGTGGACCTTGACGCAAAACTTTACCAAGATTCACGCATACTACAACGACGCAGACGCAGCAGATGACAATAACTGATCTCGTTTTTTTCAAAAACGGACGAACTAAAAATGTAATAAGAAATGTCGCCATTTGCATATATAAAGCTTTTAATAAAAGGAACGAAACTACGTCTGTCAAAAATTGACTGTAAATTGTTTATTACATTATCATTACCCAAAGCTGTATGTTGTATCATGTATTATACATTATGTATATTTATATAGTACCCGCATAGTTGTAAATGCTAAGCGATTATTTACATTTACTTACGTATATTATTGATATATGTACAAATAAGTAATCATGGTATTAACTAGAGATTATTTAACTGCTGGGGTCGATTATAGGGAAATCCTTCAAGAGATGGTAGACACGTTGCTCTTTTCACGAACGAGCGTATACGAGTGAGTGAAAAAAAACACGACTACCATCGAGTGAAGGATTTCCCTATAATCGAACCAAGCAGTTAAACAAAATCTATTTTAATATTTAAATTTGAAATCAGTTTATGTATACTTTTAACCTAAATTGTCGCATGGTCACTGGAATTCCCTTTGTATTTGCACAGATGTAAATCGTTTAATTGAAATTAACGCCTGTCAGAATAAATGATGTAATCTACTACCAGTTAGTGGACGTTAGAGTATGGCAGACAGCTTAAATGAACATGCTACAAAACAAATAGGGTATGGTAGCATCTTGCTGGTAGATTTACACGCCTCGATGTTCTACGCCCATCTCGATGTTTAAATCAATCATGTCGACGAGACCATACTCTATATATTACCTTATCTCTTTATCGAACGTTATCGATGGATGACGTCGACGTCACCAACACTTTAATCATACTGACGTCATTTCGAATTTTTCAAATTCGGCAGGTGACCTCCTGATTTTTCAGGACTTCATCCGCGGTGCGGTAATTCGGTGTGCATATAATCCTAATACATTTAGTGATTCACGAACCTTTGGGGACCCTTTTAAAAACACATAGAAATATAAAACACACATTTGAGGAAAGTTTGGTGCTTTTATCCGGCGTGTCTAGATTGGGTCCTAAAACCTGGGTTTTGGTCCCTAGCTATATATATGCAAATCACCTGACCGGACTATTTTCCCCCCATAATTCCAAGCGCCAAACACGAGAGGTGATACTAGTATCTATCGAGGGCGAGAATGTTATTTTTGTGTTCGGAGTTAGTTAATATTTAGCGATTATTAATATTCTGAGAAATCCCAACCTTTCACCAACATAAATGTAACAAATAGTATTTGTTGTTTAATTATGTCTTTCCCCAGTATCATACTGGGGAGACATATTGTTTTAGCTTGTCTGTCTCTCTGTCCGTCACAAGTGGTGTCCTCTCCATATATCTTGAACGCTTGAGTGACTTTGAAATAACGACGTTCCAGCCACGTCCGTTCAATGTCAAGGTCACATTTAGAGGTCGAATGTCATATGCACTATATTTCGTGTCCGTTCCATATCTATGGAACAGCTTGAGGGATTTTGAAATAAATTGGCACAAATGTTCATAATATCGAGACGACGTGCAGGGCGTAACTTTCAGCCACGTTGGTTCATAACTTATGGTGGGAGACATATGTTTTTGTTACAAAAACCACCCCGTCTAGTTTGAATATTGAGTTTGACTGTAAGTCATATATGTATATTTGCATAAATATCCTCAGTGGTTGTTAGCCTGAAGTCATATATTATGTATTTGTGTATGTACATCCTCATTGGCTGTTTACCAATGGAAATGTGTTTATGTTCAACATTAAAGACAAGGATAAAGACATTGTGTGAAGTATATTACAATCATATTTACATTAAACCACCTGATGTACCCAGGCGTTAATTGAAACAACTAAGTGTAACATACCCTTCGGTAAACAGTTATCTTAAACTCGTTACTTTATTTTACAATTCACAAATAAACGCGATTTTATTTCGTTTTCTTATACATTTGATATGTCTGCACATAATTCACACATAACTGTCTCCATTGAATGCCTAGGTGCAAACATGCTAACAGTTTTAAAATTATGAGACTTACCATAAGATGTTTAATAAATGGGACCTAGCACTATAAATAAAACATTTGGCCCTGCACACTTTTTTTTTTGTAAAGTATAAATCTATCTGTTGATTGGATGGCATAGTTCCCTAAGCGGAAAGGCTTCTAAATGTTTCGTCAGCTATTAATAACTATAGTCTGCCTTTGATAATAATGTATGTCTGCCTTTAATTAATAATACTGTATGCATGCCTTTAATAATGCTGTATATCTGCCTTTGATAATACTGTATGTCTGCCTTTGATAATGCTGTATGTCTGCCTTTGATAATACTGTATGTCTGCCTTTGATAATGCTGTATGTCTGCCTTTAATAATACTGTATGTATGCCTTTGATAATAATGTATGTCTGCCTTTAATAACACTATGTCTGCCTTTGATAATAATGTATGTCTGCCTTTAATAACACTGTATGTCTGCCTTTGATAATACTGTATGTCTGCCTTTGATAATACTGTATGCCTTTAATAATACTGTATGTCTGCCTTTAATAATACTGTATGTCTGCCTATAATAATATTGCCTGTCTGCCTTTAATAATACTGTATGTCTGCCTTTAATAATACTGTATGTCTGCCTTTAATAATACAGTATGTCTGCCTTTAATAATACTGTATGTCTGCCTATAATAATATTGTCTGTCTGCCTTTAATAATACTGTATGTCTGCCTTTAATAATACTGTATGTCTGCCTTTAATAATACTGCATGTATTTACTGCGTAATATGGTAATACGCAACTAAATCACTTAAAATCTTTATCTCAATGACAATGCCGTTTCTGCTTGATAATAACAGTGACATAACCCCAAATAACCGACTTGGCTATGGATAAGTAGTATTTTTGCAACGAACATGTTTCTTTACAGGGTATAGCCTATTAGGTTCGCAAAATATGTAAACATAGCTACACAAGTTGTGAATAGGAAATGTAACTATCACAGAACACTGTCAACCAAAGGAGAAGAATTCAATAAGCAGTTTGCTTTCGTTCTGTTCCACAATGTATATATGTATAGGATAGAGGATATGAAGAGAAATCTTCACCATTAAGAAACCGTAAGGGAGGAAGCGTAGCGACCGACCGCGGTTTCCTAAATGGTGAATATTTCTCTTCATAGACTCTATCCGGCTTAGTGTTTACGATGGGTTTTATCGATAGTCTCTATATAGGTCACACTCTAAACCATGAAGAGCTCTGGTAGTAAAATCTTCATGAATAAATGGTGCAAGTATTTGAAATTCTGAGCCATCTGATTGGTTTAAAAAGTAGAGTAAACTAGCAAATGCTGTAAACCATTGAAAATATCAAATACGTTTAAACCAACCAAAGGCACGCACTAAAACAAAGTTAATCTTACGGAGGGCGTATATGCGAATTAGTTAACTGCCATTTTGCAGATCCAATTAAATACAGTGCCATTATCACGGAAAGATCTCTGGGCAACTAATTTAGCTGTTTAATAGTGCTCGTATTATTATTGCATGAGCGCGCGACTATACTGGGTGGTTTTGTACGCAATAAGGAAGTTACCATATATGTTTTGATAGGCGCCACTGTTAAAGGGACACGCGACAATCTTGATGTTTGAAAAACTCGAGGCGTCCCTTTTTTTTTTTTCTTTTTTTTTTACATAACTTGCATTTGTAAAATCTTTAATATTAATTATAAGAATAGTATAAAGCAAATTGTGTTTGCGTATTATTAACTGTTGATACTATTGAACCAATAGTATGTTTAAACTTATGGTGGAATAAGATGAAAAAATAATAACTCGATATTTTATTAAATTATATGCAAGCAGGTTTCAAGACAAAATGACCGGATGAGGATAAATAAAGAGACGTTTATTTCAATGCTTTACAACACTTTCAAGATTGCCGTATGTCCCTTTAAATACACTGCTACTTATATTATATATTGCACTACCTTAGTTAAAACATATACAAATCAAATATGGGTATAAAACGGCTGTAGGTTGCCATGCATTTAACTATCTAGCCTGGTTCCCTGGCCTCCCACAATGTATTGCACAGTTACTGTGCAAAGCATTGTGGGAGGTCAGGGGACCAGCTATTAACTATCTTGCAATTTTTTACATTATAGACAATGTCGTACAACGCAGATAGGTTTGAGGATTCCGCCGTGTACAGAGAAAAAAGAAAGGCAGATAAATCAAGAAAGCCGAAACGCAAAGGAAAGGTAAAAAAATGCTCGCCTTTATGTCTTATAATACCTATAAAAGAATAAATTAATTCCTTAAGCGATGTACTTTGGTTGGTTGATTTCGTAGTTCGGTGATTTTGTAGTCCTTAAAAGTGATATGTCAGGCAACAGAATAACTAATATGTACATACTCTCTTACACAGGGTACTGGAAATATTTTGATATCGTCATACTTAAGACCATAATAAATTAATTGCTAGATTCTCATCCCCGCCCCCATTTTTTTATGCCGCCCCGTTAATTTTTATTTCTTCAAAAAAAAAATTGTAAAAAAAAAAAAAGAAAAAAGAAAAAGTAAAAAAGAAATTAAAAAAAAAATTGAAAGTGTGAAACACTATTTAAAATGTGCTTTCAATCTTGGAAATACTCAATAGTATGTTTTACTATTTTTTCCATTTGTCGTATAAAATAAAAAATAAAAAGTAAAATTTCACCCCCGTCCCTATTTTGAAATAAATTTGGATAAGTAACATTCACTTATTGCTAAATATATAACACATTAAATGGAATATAAACACTTAATAGTTTCTCTAACTTGCGGCAACTTTTTTTTTTACAACACATCTTGGGATTTCTCCGGACTATTGCGTGGAATTAAGTGTGCAGTATATATATTATATAGCGGAAATTCTCGACTTTCGTTTAATTTTTCCTTTAGTATATATTGTTAAATTCTTCTAATTTTAGAAGGCAAAGGCAGCTCACTACGGGTCCTATGTCAAGGACGCCAACATGGACACATTCCTACCTGGATACGATGCTGGTAAACTTACTAGTACGTCCCATCATGTCTCATCAGAGCAACAGTAAGAATAAGGAATACAAGTCATATAGACACCAGTACATCTGATCAAATACAACGCTTTTTAAGAGAAAAAAAAACATGGCTACAAACGTCCTATTGAAAAAATTGCATTAACCCTTAAATAGCCTTTGCGTCCATTGTAAACCCAGATGTGCCTGCGAGTAACTCGCAGGCTGATCAGAGTTTACAATGTCCGGTTGCTGATCAGTCATTTTCTTTTTGGGGCTTTCCCCAAAACACCCCTTTGTCACATGAATGGAATGGTCTTAATTCAAAGAAAGAATAGTCCATTATATATATGTATCGGGTTATGGGTTAAAGAAGGAATATTTGGCTCTCTGTACGAGTAAAGACCAAATACAATCGTACTGAGACACGTGAATGGCGTAAATTAAAACACCCCCGTTGTAATAATTAAGGCTACAAAGGTCTGAGAGAAATCCTGTAGAGAAACACGTATGACACAACTTGTCCTGACCATGTACATATACTACTTTCTTTTTTTTTAAACTTTTTTTTAAAAACATTCAAAGTCTGATGCAGGTTTCGAGTGATGCATGTTCCTTCAAGTTATATATAGAGGATCTTACATGAGTACTCATTCATTATTGAATTTATTAAACTCGTTAGCAAAATTGATATAATACTCGGCAAGATATAATGCAAGCCGAGCATTATATCAATTTTGCTAACGAGTTTAATAAATTCAATAATGAATGAGAACGAATTATTACTTATAACGTCACATTACGTCAGAAAACGTACATTAACGTGACGTCCGTGACGTCATTAACGTTATGTTATACCACAAGTGGAATATCGAAAATATTGAATGGTGTTATTACACTCCCACACCACATGTTATGTGATAAAAATATTTTTTCCAGACCAATGCAAGTTTATTACAGAGATGAAAGGGACTTTGTGCCGCAGTAAAGACTTCATAACAAACAGTAAATACCGTATTCGTCCTATTTAAGCACACTTTGACCTAATTACCATGATCATAGTTTTATATTTTTATAAAACTGTTGAGTTTTATATTTTTATAAAACTGTTAGCTATTATGTTCACCATCTTTTCAGTTTCCAGGTAAAGTTGGTTCCTTAGCACGACGTTAATGTCTAGCATTGTATCTATATTGACGATTGATTCGACTATTAAAACCTAACGAACTTAATAATTGCATTGTACTGTGACATTTAATTAAATTCGGGGTTAGGGTTAGAACGTTGAGCTTTTTAGATCGACTTAAGGTTAGGTGCGCTAAATAGGTCGAATACGGTTTATTATTTTAATAAGTGTTATTGAACTATGTAAATAAACATTTAATAAATACTAAATATTCAAGAATATTAAATATTTGCTAATACTGAGCTATTACATTATGTCTATACCATTTTACTTTATTCCATTCGATCAAATGCAAGGTTTTGTAGTTAAACAACACAGTCATGTTCCTACCATATTTTGTTTGCCGATTTGTGACAAATTCAATAAATGATGCTGTATTTAAATCCGTTGATAGAATGATTTATAAAAACCTAAACTTCAGATTGCATTTAATGGTTACATAAAAACATTTAAGATTGAATAGTATAACCAGTCCATTTTCAAATGTATTTTTGTGTTGTAACTGTTTTGTTACAGTAACTTAGGACATGTGGTCTTTATAGGTCAAATACGGTATATACACCATAACATTTGCCTCTGCAAAAGCAATACAATATCAAATTCACACCTATCTATTTAAAATAATGAAAATATTTCCATGGCGGTTATATTGCTCTATATTAATACTTGCTGAGAGGGTCTGACTCTCCTCGATACCAAGGGCCGTAGGCCTGCGGTTTCCATGCGTTTCAAGTCATAAGCACCAGCTTTTGGTCTTGCATAATATAAACCCACTGGAAATATTTTATTTCTTAATATCTGAAATGGAAATCTATGTATAAAATACACTTTTTTCGAGAGAGAAACAATGTCTCAAAACGTCAATCTCCCAACACCAAACAAAGTAACTATGAAGCTTATAATCTCTTCATAATGATCGAACGTAGCGTCGGTTTAAATAATTTGTTTGCATGTTTACTGACGTATAAAATGACGTCTTAATGGTTTTCGTAAGTGACGTCATGGAGTCGCGAGAGATATTGACTGAAAATTTAATACCTTCTAAATTACCTTTCCGCACTGAGTATTGTAATAAACCATGTCAGTTTTAACATTAAAATGTTGCCACATTTATGGTCTTTGTGTTTTCCTACATCATATATACATGTTTGTATTACTTTTACCTTGTATTGTTTGAATAGGTTCGACGGGTACTCTTCATCTATTTAAAAAAGCTGACTGGGTAGACAAAAAGTATGAACCTTTTAAACTTAAAGAAAATGGTCTGTTCGAGGCAAAATACCCGGGTGTCTACCTGATTTATGCCCAGGTAAGGAATATCTGTCACCTTTAAAGGGACACACGGCAATCTTAAAATCTCGCCGCATCCCGTTAGTTTTCTACATCAATTACGTTTGTTCAATCATTTCTATTTATTATAATAATTGTATAAAGTAAATTGTTTTTGCATATTACTAACTGTTGATAACATTTCACCAATAATATATTCAAACTTGTGGTCGAATAACGAAGAAAAGGAACCGACTCAAACGTATATATATATATACTGAACAAAATCAGTTTAGAACGATTTCTGAAGGACATATATTAAACATATTGATACAATTGTTTGAAGCCTTTAAGGAATGCTAGAAATGCGTTTTACGAACAATTGTGTCGTTTTATTATTTTCTAAACAAGTATCAAAATTACTTCTCATATAATGAAAAAAAACTCATTTCGTTATACAAACGTATTGCTTTAAAAAATGTAATGCTTGGCATTGACACGAACTGCCCATTCTGTCATTGTTTAAAAATCGCTAACATGTAATCACAAAATAGTGTTATTCTCAAACAAAAACGTTACACATTTCGTAATTTTTAAATTACCTCACTTTCCATAGAAATAAAAACGATTTTCGATAACCTATAAAAGTATGTTCCCAACATATTTGCTTCATTTTTATCACTGACTTTGTTTACAAACGACTCTGCAGCATTATTCATTGTTATATCTATGTCAATTTATCATTGACTCCGAACATACACGGCTTCGTATCTCGTCTATGGAGTTGACATGCATTGTATGTGCTAAATTTATATTGTTCATATGTAATATTGCATAGCTGTATTTTTCCGGCAACATTTGCGAATGTCAATGCTTATGTGTAAAAACAAAATAACTAGCATTCAAAATTCAGGATTTGAGTTCAAGAAGAGGCGCATTTCACCCTGTGTGAAAGGGTAAGAACAATTAGACGATAATGTATATATCGAGCTAAATAGCAGATATTTAAATGGAAGCCTCACAAACAGTGTATATCCAAACGCATAATTTAATTAGCTGAGAGTTTTTGGTTTTGAACCGTACTTTTCGTTGCATTGTCTCATGGTTTCTTTTAAAAAACAAAAAACAAAAATTTGGTTAAACATGGGCATATACATCTAAAATGTATTGTAAAAAGTGAGTTGTTTTTGTTACAGGTAGTTTTCCACACCGAGGAAGAAAGCCTGATTATCACTATTGCCCAGAACAGACCATCTCAGAAAGGGACAAAACCCATCCAGGAACTAGCTTGTTACGAAAACGGCGACAATACTAAAGATCCGAGATACACTTCCTGTGGTGTAACGGGGCTTTTCTACCTCAAAAAAGGAGATGTGCTTAGCATTCAGAATTTTTACAACGTACACTTGAATTTGAAAGAAGCTGGAACTTACTTTGGAGGTGTCTTGTTGAAATGAAATATAAAAAGAAGTATTTGACTTTAAAAGAAAATGTATGGCTCATGATGATCATGATGACATATAACTTAATTAGTGATATGCATGAACAAATCGTGAAGCATTCACGTAACACATTTCGATATTTCGTCTCACCATTGTCTCAAACATTTATAATCCGGACATATCATATCAATACTCATAGAACGTACCGGCATATAATGCTTTCACTGTTTGTGAAAACAATTATATTAAAGGGCTGAAATTCAATGAGAAAAACTAGATTGCAGAACAGAGAAAATTGGAGAAAAGTCCTGAGAGGAGAAAAGAACGTCTGATTTATTTACTTTGTTTACATGTTCTGTAAATAATCGTTTGTAAGATGGATACTGAGGAAAAAGGCTCTAAACATGTCATTGTTTTGCTTTAAAGTTCTTCAGCCATGTTTTGTTTCATGAACATATTTATGTTTATTTAAATCGAAATCAATACACAACAATATATATTTTACAATTCACACATTGCAATGTCCGTGAAAAGCGAGATTTATACAACTATCTACTTCTGTTGAGTTCAATGGTTGAAACTATTCATCTTCGGGAATGACTATTGACCCGAAGCGGTGAACTATTGACCGAGAAATTATTCATCTTCGGGAATGACTACTGACCGGAAGCAGTGAACTATTGACCGATAGTCAATAGTTCACTGCTTCGGGTCAATAGTCATTCCCTTGGATGAATAGTTTCAACTGTTGACAGAAACGGAAGTAGATAGTTGTTTAATCATAGAGAAAAAAGTTTGTTGTTAATTTTTATTCTATGTCATTGAGCGCTTATTGTAAATAATTGACACTGGTAATAAAGCGCTTGTATGATCTGGAAGATACTATTGACTCGGCAAGAGAACTATTCACCCGAAAGAGAACTATTGACTCGCAAGTCTGGTTAAAACTGGATTGGACACGTTTGAACACGTTTTCAAGTCAGTAGTTCATACTAATGACGTTCACCTGACTGCTTTTAAGCCAATACAAACTACGTATATAAAATGTTATATGATAAAATATTTTATTTGATGACGTAGAAAACTTTAAACAGGTAAATTAATGCACAGGTTAATGTATTTATCAATTATCTGGCAATAGTTATGCAGCTATACAATTCAGATTTACCTCATTTCCCCGTGCAGTCACACAGTGGTAAAAGTAGTATCTACGTCATGCAAATAGATACTTATTTTTACATACAACTAAGTAGCGGTTTTAAATATATGTTTCTCTCCGGGACTATCAATAAATGTTCATATGACGTTTAAGAGTTATATGTGTTAATTAATAATACTACAAAACGGGTGGCCATTCATCTTTAAACTGTTTATTTCATATTGTCGCAACTAGGGTATTTATTTTTTAAAAAGAAACCATGTTTAAAACATGGTCATGGTACACAACTTAAGCAATTTAGTTTAGTATATTTTTGGGGGTGGGGTGGAAAGAGAAAAGGGGATGAGTGATTTCAATATCAGAACGAGATGAACAATATAATGTTCTGAGGTGTTTACTTTAAAAAGGACTAGTCTATTTATATATGTATATATATGTATATAAAGATGCAGTCTGTACGAAATGCATGAATTGATAAATCATGTCAGAAGCACATTTTTTAATTAAGAAACGTAAACTTATTTGGTATTAAACTGGGTAAACGAAACTCTTATTATTACATGTGTTAACTCTGTGGACTATGATAAACTGAATTATCAGTGTTGTAAATAGTTTTATCACATAACATGGGGTGTGGGAGTGTAATAACACCATTCAATATTTTCGATATTCCACTAGTGGTATAACATAATGTTATTGACGTCATGGGCGTCACGTTAATGTACGTTTTCTGACGTAATGTGACGTTATAAGTTATGTAATAAATATAATCTGACATTCGTTCTCATTCATTATTGAATTTATTAAACGAGATGGCAAAATGATATAATGCGAGGCTCTTTTTGCCAACTCGTTTAATAAATTCAATAATGAATGAGTATTTATGTAAGATCCTCTATGTACAAAATGTATGTATTTGTATGTATTGATTTGTAAAGTTGGTTAATTTAATCTTTGTTATATTAATAAAGGCGTATTTGACCCAAGTGAAACCATAGTTATGGTATATTTAACACTTGCATAATAATCCAGTTTGAATGCTTACTAACACGTATAAAACAGTTACTGAACTGGTTTAGGATGTAACCAAGATATATCTGAGTTGAATTTGGGTTTTACGGCGCACAGACACAAACAGATTATATGGCGTCAACAGGAATGAACAGTCCAGAGCCACTCTCCATTTGCACCTAGATGACTATGTGGAATGGGCGTAGAACCTTCCATTTTTCGCTAAAGCTATGCTCATATCAGAGTTAAAACGCTCATTGTTTTCTGCCACCACGCTAAAGCTACGCTCATTGTTTTCTGCCACCACGCTAAAGCTACGCTCATTGTTTTCTGCCACCACTCAAGTAGCACATGCAACAATACAAGGATGATGATAAAAACCTGCAAAAATTACATAATGAACATGAATGGGGGATATTTTACCACTCTGTTTGGATAACTGAATTAAATGTTGTTTAACGGCTCATCAACACAGTATAGGTTATTTAGAGCCGCCCCAGAGAGAGAGGAAGGATACATAGGAATCGAGAGAGAGGAAGGATACATAGGAATCCGGGAACCTGCCCTACTCTTATTATAGAATAGATTCCTATGGTTCTTTAACGTGCGCGGAGGATAGACCGATACACGGGATTCTTGCCCAGGAGCCTCACGGGGCAACATATAAATAACTACGTAGTATGTCAATTATACAATACATGTTGTTATTGTATTTACATGCCCTCTGTTGCTGCAGGACCTAGACAGGCTGGCTCTGTAGGAAACTGATTGATATGTACAATTACGTGTTGTTGTTTTTATAAATGTCAATCAAAGCGAATTAACTCGAACCCTGGCCTGCAATTCAACAGCCATTCTTCAGACTATTCTTAGACGTCAGCTTAAAGACTCAAATTTCGTTCACAAATATTCTCATGACATTCAGAGATATACAATCGTCTGAAGTTGTCATATTTATACATAGCAGCTTGTTAGGAACGTTTATCCTTCAAACTTATAGATTTTTTTTTGATTTTTTTTTTTTTTATTGAAATTCGAATACTTGGGCTTAGATATAAGAAGGAATGGTTGGTGAATTCAAGGCCATGTCAGTCATTACTATGTCATTCATGACAAAATTCTGGAAACCGTTTTTAGCTAACCCAAGAGACTACGTCTACTGGCTTTAAAACGTTGGTTCGACCTGATTTATAATATGTTCTTCAGATTTGGGAATTCCAGGAAGAAACATATACTGAGGGAATAAAGTTTAGCACGTTTTTAGATGAAATAATACTGTATTCAAGATATACTGACATTTTGGGACTTTACGGGCTTGACCCCTACGTTCATTTATTCGTTACGTCATTAAGATGTTCGACTGTTATTGATGTGTGTTTAATAAATAGTGTGTCTATTGTTTCTAAACTTTTTTTCCCTCGGTATATATAATCTAGACAAAGTCATGCGAACTGTAGCGAGATGGTTATGTAGATGTTGACGCTATTCGAGGCACGTATGAGACAGTCTTGGACGGTATAGATAGAAAGACTCTTCGACGTGTATAATTGTACATGCATACACGCGAACATGCATATGTATTTATCATATTCCAGCAGAGATAAAATAATATAAACAAACATGACCTACTTATGTACTTAAAATACAAATGATAACGATACATACTTTACTTTCAGAAGATATCATATTTAGCAAATAGTTAAATGGTCAAGGACAATAGATCCATATCAACATAGTTATATAGTTATATAATTATATACTTAAAGGAAAAAGACACTCGGGAATTTCCGCTATATATTGTATGTACAATATGCTGCTGTTAATCGAATGGTACATGGCTACGTAAGACCTTTCCTTTCAGGAAAAAATACTAAAACAACACGTAATACAGCAAATAGTATCCTTCAAATGTTCGTTATTGACAGAGTACGCGTTTGGCTCAAGCATGTGAGCAAACTTAGGAAGCAAAATTTTGCAAACTCTTTACGTTAAATACAGTACTGAACAGGCTCATTTTTTTAAATAGGTACTTCAACGTTTATGTATTTCTTGTTACAAAGTGTACTGTGATTAAAACGTCTGCAACATCCCAGTTGTGTCCTTTCTCTAACTAACTGCAACTTTTTTTTACAAAACATCTTGGGATTGCTTTGGAATATTATGTGGAATTTAATGTGCATTATATACAATATATAGCGGAAATTCCCGAGTTGCGTTTCTTTTTCCTTTCAGTATATATATGCACACATGTTCATAAAAGTACATCCCATCAAAAGAAAATATCTGATGAAGTCCACAGAAATCCGGAAACGATGCATGTATATATTGTTGTAAATATTTATATTTATATAAAATTACATAATAAGTAGAAACGCCTCAGGATGTATCCAGACGTGTACTGAACAACCACAACAGTTGCAGCAGGGCCCTTTATGTTCAATTTTCATCCCACGTTGCAACTAAAGAGAAATCCAATCTAAGGTACGACCTGAGGGACGAAAGTTTTTACCTCTCCTTTCAGGGTTTCAGAAGGTGCAATCACAGAGCCCCACGAGGATGTCCGGACTTCGCACAAGAGACAGGTGAAGCGTAGTGACTGACTGTAGAGGTGTCAATCACCAAGTGCGTTGCAATACAAAAGGATCGTATTCTTTTCTAACGCATTTTCTGATTGTTTTTATAAAGTGGTCAGCAAATCCGTCCTCTTTAATACCCGTTGTTTATTGATCATAACTCTATAGAATAACGGTTGTGATATTCATAGTCACAGAATGTTTCTAGGTTGGTGTTGTACTTCTCCATTTGGTTTTCGTTGCAGTGCGCTTTTTCTCGCATTATACATACGAATCTTAAACATAACTAGACGGGTGTTCCGCGGAACACGTGTCGTCTGTCAGCGCTTTGTCAGTAGAACAAGGTTTTTTGGACCCAGATAAATGACCTTGACAAATTACCTTTATATTTTGGTATGGTCATGTGGATGTTGTCATGATGAGTATATATTGAAAGTTTGATGAAGAAATATCAAGAAATGATAAAGTTACACCGGTAGTCAATGTTAAGTTTTTGTGAAGAAAAGAATGAGTATTTAACCCATATAATGACCTTCAATGTGACCTTGACCTTTACATTTTAGTATGGTAATGTCGATGTTGTCATGATGAGTATATATTGGAAGATTGATGAAGAAATATCAAGAAATGAGAAAGTTATAGCCAACGTTAAGTTTTCGTGAAGAAAAAAATGAGTATTTAACCCATATAATGACCTTCAGTGTGACCTTGACCTTTACATTTTAGTATGGTAATGTCGATGTTGTCATGATGAGTATATATTGGAAGATTGATGAAGAAATATCAAGAAATGAGAAAGTTATAGCCAACGTTAAGTTTTCGTGAAGAAAAAAATGAGTATTTAACCCATATAATGACCTTCAGTGTGACCTTGACCTTTACATTTAAGTATGGTAATGTCGATGTTGTCATGATGAGTATATATTAAAAGATTGATGAAGAAATATCAAGAAATGAGAAAGTTATAGCCAACGTTAAGTTTTCGTGAAGAAAAAAATGAGTATTTAACCTATATAATGACCTTCAGTGTGACCTTGACCTTGTCATGTCGATAGTTTGATGAAGTGAAGAAATATCAAGAATTGAGAAAGTTATAGCCATTTCTGTTTCGTGAAGTAACAGAAATGAGTATTTAACCCATATATTAATGACATTCAGTGTGACTTTAGTATGATCATGTCGACGTTGTTATGATGAGTACTCGTATATTGAAAGTTTGATGAAAAATATCAAGAAATGATAAAGTTATAACCAACGTTAAGTTTTCGTGACGAACTGACGGACGGACGACAAAGTGATCACTATGTATCGATTTTTTTAGAAAAGGTGACACAAAAACAGTAGGTTTGTGGATGGGTATGAGTAAAAGCCTTTGCATAATGTTGCAGTATCAATAAATAAATTGACACCAATGTGTCACCCTATGCAAAAGTGGATCCGTTCAAGGCAAGAATATGATACATCCGCAACTGGTGCGAACCACAAACTCTGAACAACTTCACAGGTTTTAAGCTATGGTACATTTACATATATTATTTCATTTCAATTTAATATCAATAAGCCATAAATTACTTTATTATATATCATAAAATATAAGCGTTTTTCATTGGCCTAGAATCAGTCACGGGTGATTAAATAGTTTTGACCATTCGGATTGACAACATGCTATGGAAAGCCTCGGCTGCCTTCTGTTGGCCTTTTGCATTTTGTGCAGTACGCATTCTAAGTTGCCATGTGCTAATTCTAAGTTGTTATGTGCATTTTCTAAGTCGTTATGTGCATTTTCTAAGTTGTCTTGTGCATTTTCTAAGTTGTTATGTGCGTTTCTAAGTTGTCTTGTGCAAACTACAAGTCGTCGTTAAGTAGACTTTTTATCGGAATAGGGATTGAAGGAAACACCGGTACAAATGGCGGCTCCAGGAGCGAACGCTATGCTCTGCCTACTTTAACAAAATTGGGCTAATTACATTAGAAAACTTAAAAAATGCACAAGAAGGCAGCCGAGGCTTTCCATAGCCTTCTGTTGGCCTTTTGCATTTTGTGCAGTACGCTTTGTAAGTCGTTTTGTGCATTTTTTAAGCTGCTATGTGCATTTTCTAAGTTGTGATGTGAATTTCGTAAGTTGTTATGTGCATTTTCTAAGTTGTTATGTGCATTTTCTAAGTTGTCCTGTGCATTTTCTAAGTTGTTATGTGCATTTAGTAAGTTGTTATGTGCATTTTATATGTTGTCATGTGCATTTTCTAAGTTGTTATGTGCATTTTGCAAGTCGTCTTGTGCATTTTCTAAGTTGTTATGTGCATTTTCTAAGTTGTGATTTTCGTAAGTTGTTATGTGCATTTCCTAAGTTGTCCTGTGCATTTCGTAAGTTGTTATGTTCATTTTGTAAGTTGTTATGTGCATTTTCTAAGTTGTCCTGTGTATTTTGTAAGTTGTTATGTGCATTTTGTAAGTTGTTATGTGCATTTCGTAAGTTGTTATGTGCATTTTCTAAGTTGTTATGTGCATTTTGTAAGTTGTTATGTGCATTTTCTAAGTTGTCTTGTGCATTTCCTAAGTTGTTATGTACATTTCGTAAGTTGTGATGTGCATTGTTTAAGTTGTGATGTGCATTGTTTAAGTTGTTCTGTGCATTGTTTAAGTTGTCATGTGCATATTCTATGTTGTTATGTGCATTTTCTAAGTTGTTATGTGCATTTTATAAGTTGTTATGTGCTTTTCGTAAGTTGTTATGTGCATATTCTAAGTTGTCTTGTGCATTTTCTAAGTTTTTATGTGCGTTTCGGAAGTTGTTTTGTACATTTAGTAAGTTGTTATGTGCATTTCGTAAGTTGTCTTGTGCAAACTACAAGTCGTCGTTAAGTAGACTTTTTATCGGAATAGGTTTTGAAGGAAACACCGGTAGAAATGGCGGCTCCAGGAGCGAACGCTATGCTCTGCATACTTTTATAAAATTGGGCTAGGGACATTATACAATAAATTCTTAGAACAGAAAATTGATTTCAAAATGTGTAAGGGATTGTCTGACGTGTAGTTAATAAATCTTGGTCTGAAAACAATAGATCGGGTAACAGGTGGCAGTATCAGGAGGTGTGGTACAGGTGGCCGTGGGTACGGAAGATAAGGGGCGGGGCCGGGAGACAAGGGTTGGGGTCGGAAGATAAGAGGACGGGAGTCGGGAGAGAAAGGGGCGTGAGGTTTTTAAAATAGCATGTTTGTAAAAAAAAAATGATGAAGAATTATCATAGTTTGAGAATCGTTTTGGGTAAAACATTCTATATTCTATCAAAATCCTTAATTGATCATTATTTTGTCTGCCGTACACGTTCTGTCTCCACGATAGATACGTTTATGGATTTCGTCCCTTGTTTGTCAGTACTCTGAGAGAGAAGAGAGAAAAGGGGGCGGAGAAGGGAGATAAGGGAGGGAGAAGGAAGAAATGGGGGAGGGAGAAGACGACCTCACGTAGCCCCTACCCAAAAATGTTTGGAACTAACAAATAATAAAGATAATAAATTGAAAAATATATTTAAATAAAAGTAATTTAACGTGCTATTTGTTGAAAACAAACATATTTTAAGTTTTCCTGAAAAAGGTCCCAGAGTATTTAAAATATGTTTGTTTTCAACAAATAACACGTGAAGTCCAGACTCTATTGAACCTATACCTTTAGGACGTCCTATTGGTTAAAAGATGGAGGGCTATAAACCTTAGGACTACACAAAAAGACAAACCAATAACACGTTATTTTTATTTTATTTATTTTTTTTTTCAGACCAAGATTTATTAACTCCACGTCAGACAATCCCTTACACATTTTGAAATGAGTTTTATGTTCTAAGAATTTATTGTATAATGTACCTAGCCCAATTTCTTTTATCTAGGCAGAGCATAGCGTCCGCTCCTGGAGCTGCCATTTCTACCGGTGTTACCTTCAAAACCTATTCCGATAAAAAGTCTACTTAACGACGACTAGACAACTTACGAAATGTACATAACAACTTATGAAATGCACATTACAACTTAGAAAATGCACATAACAACTTAGAAAATGCACAAGACAACTTAGAATATGAACATAACAACCTACGAAATGCACATAACAACTTACGAAATGCACATAACAACTTATAAAATGCACAAGACAACTTAGAATATGCACATAACAACCTAGAAAATGCACATAACAACCTACGAAATGCACATAACAACTTAGAAAATGCACATAACAACTTGGAAAATGCACATGACAACTTAGAAAATGCACAAGACAACTTAGAAAATGCACATGGCAACCTAGAAAATGCACATAACAACTTACTAAATGCACATAACAACTTACTCAATTCACATAACAACTTAGAAAATGCACAAAACGACTTACAAAGCGTACTGCACAAAATGCAAAAGGCCAACAGAAGGCAGCCGAGGCTTTCCATAAGTACGTTTACCGCGCAATAGTTTGTCTGTGTCATTGACACGCTTTTATTAAACAGTAAAACGTCACGTAATCGTCTGTATGCAACTGATGGTCTCCATAAAATATACCAAATTCCTGTTGCCTGTCGGATTAATTAAATCCGTATATTTTTTATGATATATAATAAAATAACTATTAATGCCTTAGGAGTCAATGGATTAGTACTATTTATTCCCGCATCGTGCAATAGTACCCTTCTCGGGTCAGTAGTCATTCCCTCAAGGGAATCACAAGGCAGTAAATACATATGTGGTATTTCATTGAATTCTGGTAAGGGGATTATGAGATAAGATGGACAATTCAAATTAAAAAAAGACTATGCTGACTAGATTAAATACAAAAAATACCGATTTCTTCTAAAAGGAGCCATACTTATGCTAAAATAAAAACATTCGTTAAAGAAACTGGCTCTATGATGTTGTCTAATGATGCCGAAGACATGTTTAAAGTTTCAACTCATCACATAAGTTAGTTTCCGAGATAAAAAAAAAAAGCTTACATTAACCAAATGGTAAGTATAAAATGGGCCATACTTTTGTGAAAAGAAACTAACCCGCCAAATAACGTCAATATTACATTATAAAACTGTTTATCAAAACCGCTCCAGTTTTGGGGCTTGGCCTGCGTGCTTAAAGACGTTTATATTGTGTCTATCGAGTTTCTCAAAATATGTAAGTTATACCTCGACGTCAGTAGGTTTAGGTTTTGTTGGCGGGTAGGGACTTTAAAATAAAAGCATACTTTATAGAAACTTGCTCTATGCTATTGGCTAATGATGTCGAATTCATCTGTGAGGATTAATCCATGAAGTAGATTCCAAGATACAAGCTTACATACAAAACTGTAAGCATGGGACGCAGACTATGAAGACGAATACGATCAAGTGGTGACACAAGCTGTTTTTCCCCTTCAAAACAAGTGAGCTTAAAATAAACGAGACGCTGTCCAGATAACTAAGCAAACTATCCTCAGAATTGACCCTTATGGACATTAAGTTTGGAAAACTGAAGTGTTGTTTCAGTCAATGGTTTGTTCTCTTATTGCTCTGACTTCTGCCAAGTCACTGAGTACATTCTTTGTGGCTTTCTATGTTATTGTTTTTTGTATTTATATATACATGAGCATATTTGTGTTTTTCTTACATTGCCTATTATTGCTGCCTTTTTTGTTAGAAAATAGTTCATGGCGGGGATTTCTTTATTTACACTGTCCCGTTGTATTTGGATGAAGTAGGGTAAGTGTGAGGTTTGGTGCACCCTACAAGAACCTGTAACCCCCCACCCACCCAGCGGCCTTTCTTGCCACTGACCGTTCCAAGGTGGTAGTCCTATTTGTGTTTGTGATGTCTAATTTGGCATTTTGTCTTTAAAGTTGTTCTTTGTTTCTGTGTGTGTTTGTGGTTGACTGTCATCATTAAATGCTACTTTTCCTGTTCGATTTTTATATCCATATTGTTTAATTACTCATCAAAACAATGTGTAGGTGATTTCGAGTCGGCCTAGAGAGGAGAAGGATACGGCGAAATCCGGAAACACTGCCCTAATATAAGTATTGAACATATTCGAATGTTTCTTAAACGTGCTAGGAGGATAGACTAGGATACGCGGAACCGCCCGGTCTACGTTCTCATCCAACGGACGAGGCTGGATTAGTGTATTGCCTAACGACACATGAAAGTAACACAGTGGCGTCAGTGAAGCTCAAACTCGTGTCACCACTTTCACCGCGGCCCCTTGCTTTGGAAGAAGTCGGTTTTATTTAATATATAATTCAAGGAACATACGGCAATCTCGATTTTTTAAGACCTTGCGGACACGTCAGTTTTTGCTACATCAATTACACTTGTTCAATCATTAATAATAATTATAAAAATAGTATACAGAAACTGTTTTTGCACATTATTAACTGCTGATAATATGTACCAATAATATATGTATAAACCAATGAAAGAATAAGAAGAAGAATTGAAAACTCAAAATTGTATTTATTTATGTGCAAGCAGGTTTAATTTTAGGGATTTAAAGTGTTTAAATATGTGTTCCTTCATTGTGAGTGTATGGTCCAAATTGGAAATAAAATCAATTCCATTATATTTTATTCAATTCTACAGTATATGTTATAACAAATCGAGAGGTTAATTGTAATGTAATGCTTAATAAAAAATCAAGATTGCCGTAAGTCCGTTTAATTAAAAATAAGTAAATATATAAAGATGCAATACAGTAGTGACGATTTAGAAATAATTGTATATTGTAATCAATCATTTAGAAGGAAAACTATGCTGTATAAAACGCAATGTTTGTTTAATAAAATGTTTAAAAGTTTGACAAAGAAAGTTTATTGTTTCACTTTGTAACAGTATTTAAGTATTTGAAAATTAAAAAAAAACACATTTAAATCTCAGTGTTTATATATTGCCCCACTGTTATTGACAGTGTACAGGAACGGTTAGATGTTTCTTTTTTCTTGTATGGCCTGTTGTTTTTTTTTGCATGTAAAACCATTAAACAGATGTGGGTTAGAAAAACATTTTGTATCAATAACCGATTATAAAATCGGAAATCCATTTTTCTAAATATACAAATATATTGGTCTGGGTTTTCCCCTAAAGTTACCTATCTCCCGAAACCGTTTTTCATTGGTCGACCGTGCGGAAGTTTATGTCATTAATTTCCGCAGTCAGCAAAATTGATAATGTAACCGAAACTAATCCGCCATATATGTTGGAATATTCTAACGGAAACAATTCGTTTTATTCGTCTAAATATGATAAACTGGACGGAAAAGAAGAAAAACTACAATGGAAACAGACTTTCAGGTATGAATGCAATAAATTATAAACAGTGAACCAAATAAGAATAATCTTTGGGTTTTTTTTTAAAAATGTAGGTCTAAATTCATTCATGCAATTTGTGTTTCCGAATGTTGTATAGTATACGACTCAGTTACTGTTATTGAACAGTCTGTTATAATTTTAAAAAATGCTGAATTTGCGAAATTTAAAACTTCGATCTCTCAGAGGTCAAGAAAAATAAAAAAAAAGCCGGTGTTTTGCATGCTGTTTTATTAACAACAAGCATGCATGTTGTAACTGCAAACAACCTTGAAAACGAAGCATTAATAAAATTAATACGCACATTGACCTAACGTCTTACCCAACTATAGAGCTCGTACATTTTCAGTTACCTCTAAATGGTCTAGACGTTATTTACATATATACATGCTTCGTATTCAGGTGCTTTGACCACAGCCGTAATATGTAATAATCGGTCAAGTTTAAAGGGACATGCGGTACTCTTGCAGTTTTATCAACCATTACATTGAGCATCTAAATTTAATAACCGAATATTATTTTGACTTTAAACCTGCTTGCATGTAATTAAATAAAATGTTGAGTTTTTTCTCTTCTTATTCAAACATAGGTTTAAAAATAGTATTGGTGCAATATAATTGACAGTTATTAGTAGGCAAAACGAATTGGCCTGATATTATTTTATAATTAATATTAATAACCTTTTTTTTGCAGAAAAACTAACGGGACGCCGCGAGTTTTTAAAATTTTCAACATTGCTATGTGTCCCTTTAAGAGCATTGCAATGTACATGTATCTATCGCAAGTTGCACGGTTTGGCTTTTTAAACAGAGTAGTTTGGTTTTATTTCCAATCATTTGTACCATAAACATCACAATGTTTATAATAGACAAAAGGAAAGATTAATAAATCACTAAATTCCTAACAGAAATGTGATTCTGGTTATTTAGCAAATACACACATGCACAACGGAACAAAAAAAAAACACAAACAAATACTCAAACAATTAAAATTAATAACTAGACAAGAAAATTGGTAGAACCGATGGATGCTCCCCGAAATGTATCCTCAACTAGAATATGGCCTTGTACAACCCAGCAGCTTTCAATTTGCAGTCCCATAAGTAGTTTTAAAGTTATGCTCCGGACAAGAATTCCAAGTAGATTACAAAGGGCAATAACTCTATATGAATGAAGACAGAGTTACGTTTTTTGCACTCTGCTCTTCCTCTCATTGCCCTCTATCCTTCTATGAAATTTCATTGCAATCCCATTAGAAATTTTGAAGTTATGCTCCGGACGAAAAGTCTACGTATAAAATTACAAAGGGCAATAACTCTAACTTGAATGAAGACAAAGTTACGGTTCTTGCACTCTGCACTTCCTCTCATTGCCGTCTATCATTGTGTGAAGTTTCATTGCAGTCCCATATGTAGTTGGAAGTTATGCTCCGGACAAAATCCTAAGTATAAAATTACAAGGGGCTATAACTCTGAGTTGAATGATGACAGAGTTACGATTCTTGCACTCTGCACTTCCTCTCATTGCCCTCTATCATCGCTTGAAGTTTCATTGTAATCCCATTAGCAGTTTGGAAGTTGTGCTCCGGACAAAAATCCTAAGTATAAAATTACAAAGGGCAATAATTCTAATTTGAATGAAGACAAAGTTACGGTTCTTGCACTCTGCACTTCCTCTCACTGCCCTCTATCATATTGCAGTCCCATAAGTAGTTGGCAGTTATGCTCCGGACAAAATTCTATGTACAAAATTACAAGGGCCTATAACTCTAAGCTGAATGAGACAGAGTTACGATTCTTGCACTCTGCACTTCCTCCCATTGCCCTCTATCATTGCTTGAAGTTTCATTGTAATCCCATCAGCAGATTTGAAGTTATGCTCCGGACAATAATTCTAAGTATAAAATTACAAACGGCAATAACTCTAATTTGGACGATGACAGAGTTACGATTATTGCACTCTGCACTTCCTTTCATTGCCCTCTATCATTGTGTGAATGTTCATTGTAGTCCAATAAGTAGTTTTAAAGTTATGCTCCTGACAAAAATTCTACATATAAAATTACAAAGGGCAATAACTCTAAATTGAATAATGACAGAGTTACTGTTCTTGTACTCTGCACTTCCTCTCATTGCCTTCTAGCATTGTGTGAAGTTTCATTACAATTTCATCAGTAGTTTTGAAGATATGCTTCGGACAAAAGTGGGGCGGACGGAAGGACGAAAGGACGAAAGGACGGACAAAGCGGTGACTATATGCTCCCCCGAAAATAACAGCATATAAAGATTTACCATCATCAATTGCCTGTAAACCTCCGAGGTACTCAATTCTATTCGAGTTTGTGGTTGTATGTACAACAAGCGTATTAATAGGTTTAATTGGATCACTGAAGAATATTTTCGGAATTTCAAATCTGTGCATACAGTTTGTGAGCAACTATCATTGAAAACAGGTGTACCCTTGCACTATCAACAACTGACATATTTTTTTTAAATTTCAATTACATGTCTTGTGACCCCCAACTTTTCTGGTGATATTTCAAGTGGAAAATATGAAAATTACATTGCTGCATTATCCATACTTGAGTTGAATTTGCAGCCAATCATTAATATGTGACATTTTAATATTAGTGTTTATGGGTAAAATAATTAGTGGTTTCATAATTAAATAAATAATATATAATTGATTAATGGAAGAAGTTTTGGTTCAGTATCAATAACAATATATGATGCACCATGCTAAGTATTATTATTGTATATAATAAGTTAATATATTTTAATTTAATATAATTATACATTAACTGTTCAGAATAGTTTTCCTTGACTTAGTACAACTAGGACGACTATCACTGAAAGTGATGAATACCCCGCATAAATTCTAAGTCAAACAATGGGTCATAATACTGTAATAAATTAGGCTATCAACAATGGGTGATTTAAAGGGACATAGGGTCATCAGTTTGGAAGTTTGGGAACAACCCATTTAAAGGCATTTTCTGTAGTTTTCCATGCGCAGCATTTTTGGGCGACTTCTCTTCTAAAACTATTGGATGGATTTTCCTAAAAATGTCCAGGAATGTTGCTTTTGATGTCTAGTTGTATTTTTCTTCATTTTATGTTTATTTTTTTATTATTTTTTTCTTTTTTTCTTTTTTTTTCTTTTCTTTTTTTTTATTGTCTATTTAAATAAATGCCTATTATTAGATACATAAAATAGGAAAAATATAGCATTTTGTAAAAATTCCAACAAAATTATAAAAAATTAAAGCATAATGGTAGGGTTCCAAAAACCAATATTAAATCTCAATATGCATGGTGACCTATAATTTTAATTGCATATATTGTCTAAATATATGTTCAAATAAGTGCCTAGGAAGTTGGAACAAATTCTGTTATTAGGAACTTAACAAAAAAGGAAAATATACCATTTTTATATAATTCATACAAAACTTGGCCTTTTAGCATAGGGGTTGGGTTTCAAAATGTTTTTCTAAACAAGCATGGGGACCTAACTTTTTTATTGCACATTTTGTTAATATATATGTTAAACTATGTGCTTAGAAATTCTATTATTGGGAACATACAGATTTTGTAAAAAAATATAGGTTTTACATAAAGATGAGCTTTAAATGTTATTGTAATTAAAGGTTCTTTACTTTAATACAATTTTAGTAGAATTGTGACCAATGAATAAATGACTAGACTCAAAAATTTCTTATTTAGCTATTTCATGGACTTGTTCAACTTTTTGGACAGATTTACATGACGGTGACATTACAAATTATTTTTGAAAATTTTAACAATCATGGTGACCTACCATTATTTTTGCCCTTTCTGTCTATATATATTGTCTATATATATAACAGACTTACTGTACAGAAAGTTTAAAGAAAATCTGTTATGCAGAAAAAACTATAGAAAATGTCTTTAAAACTGTTTGAGGAATGCAAGTAATAAAAATGTGTTACGCGAAGGGACGCGACGGGACACAAATGTGTTACATGACTGGAGGTCTCACACCTCAATTAATTTTCCGATAGGGTTACTGTTCAGCCTTTTCCAACATCTAAACTTCAAAGTTGGGCAGCAGACATTGTTGTTGGTTTAATATCTTCCCTATAGCCAAGACCAGTAATTTAAAACAGTAAAATAAATTAGCCAGGTTGGGGTTTTTTCTCGCTTATGTTTATGTGACCACTATGGAAAATACAAAAATACAAAATGCATACACTATCTCGCTGAATATGTGGTGCTAAGGTCAAACACTTCTGAAATGTGAACGAAACCTCATATCAACTTGGGATTTTCTGTATCATCTGTCTTTTACATTGCAGATGTATGCTAAAGCAAAGAAAACCCTATTTTTCAAATTGCCTAAAACTGAGAAAACATAGAATTATTTTCTGTTTTCCTTTTGTCTCTTTCATTGGAGATAACAGAGGTGTGAAACCTGGAATGGACGCGACGGGACGCGACGGGGCGTTACGGACGGTGTGATTCCTATATAGCCCCACTTCACTTTTGAAAACGGGGGTGCAATTATAAATATAAATCGATATATTTAGCTTCTTATCCTCACCTTTTTTTTAAGGTGGGGATCATGTTTTCCTGTCCGTCCGTCCGAATGTCCGTACGTCCGTGTGTAATGTTGCGTAACTCCTCCTAAATCACTAGGCGTAACTCAAGCAAATTTAGTGTATGACTTCCCCACATCATGACAACTTGCAAGAGCAACATTATTTGTGAATCCGCCCCAAGATGCCCGCCCCAGGGGTCAAAAGGTCAAATACACTAAAAATTCAACTACACTTTTATGTTTTATTTTTACATACAAATTGGTTTTTATACCCATCTATATAAGATACACAACATATCAAACGGGTTTTTTATTTCAACCTCCGATGTGCGACCGAATTATTTTTTTTATTGTATCTTATAAATTCAACCAAACTTTGTGTAGTACTTCATCACATCATAACGACGTGCAAGAGCAACATTATTTTTGACTCCGCCCCAAGATGGCCAGCCACAGGCGTCAAAAGGTCAAATACACTTAACATTCAAAATTTTCGAGGACGTCTTTTCCGACTATTGTTGCTAGGGAGCTATGGTATTATTTATCATGATGTTTGGCAGATACAAACTTTGGGGGTTGATTGGCATGTTGCTAGGGATGTGCATGAGACTTTTGAGAAATGTTGATGAAATGTCGGAAAACGGAGCTAGGGGAGATAATCCATGCATCTCTGACTTGCACTTCAAAAAGGTGGGGATCTGCGATGGCTCACCATCGACTACATCTAGTTAATAATATCATCTGTTTCATAACTCATTATTCTTACGGATGGCGGGAGGTGTACAATACTCAGGAAAAGTGGGTGGTCTGCCACCACAAAAAATCGACCATCGTATATAACCTTACATGTGTTGAAAATGACGTAAAACACCATACAAACAAACAAACAAATCATAACTCATTAACCATCTACATTTATTAAGAATTAAGGTATAACATAACTTAAAAGGTAAACAAATTAATATATGAATTGAAATGAATTTGTTTTATAGTCGCACCAACAGCTAAGGTCATATGGCAAGTTTTCTTGCTTCCATTGGTGGAAGAAGATCCTAGGTGCCCCTCCGGGCAATTTTGTTGCATCGGCATTTTCACCCAAAGTTCGGAGCAGTGAAACATTTCCTTCCATCAGAATGTTGAATGACACGAAATATTTATATCGAATAAATAAATTCTAAAATGATCCACAGGTACACAGTTTACCCATTTAAATTATTACAGTTTCTTTCAGATTGCCTGACCAATTGGATATAAATTATATTCGCAAAAGTATAAGTGTAAACACGATGACATTCATGTTGCTCTTGTGCGTTGTTTTATTATAATAAGAAAATGGGGAAGCCAGTCTCAGTGTGTTAACCACATTGTACGCCAATGTCAACGATGTTTTAGATGTTTGTTTTTTCACAACCAGTGTATTCTACAAGCTCTTGTTCGCCAGCGACCAGTCGTGTTACGTCACTGCCCCCAAGAGTCAATTTGGTGATGGCCATTGCCTCAGGGTAAAACTGTCGCAAGTATGGTACACCACATTAGGTATGAAAAGAAAGTCTGTTTAGTGAATTTAAACACTTCTGGTAAATATGTTCAAGTTTTTTTCAGATATGATTCTTATTGTTGTGTAGTTGTCTATATCATTATAACATTATGAGCCTGTGAAGGTGGTTTATTATACTCAACATGTGAACTCGATGTTAAACAGTCATACACGCTAAAGCATTACTATAATTTAAACAATGTTTTGAATGTTGAATGTACCACCACGGTTCCATCTTGGTCACAGCGAATGAATGATATGAAAACTTTATGTCTAAGAACATTATGTAGCCGTGTTTATGTCATTTATCCTGTAGTTATTTAGACAGCTATTATATACCTTATCTGTGAAGATTATGTTGGTGTATATGTTTGTGTAAACTGCGTTGACACGTTTAAAGGCAGTACCATATCAAGTTGTGCGCATTTTATTACACAGGTCGAAACGATGGATTGCGGAACGTCGGTGGTTCTACCCAATTGCCCGCCCCTGCACGAAAATTGCCCGAATGGGCACATGGGATCTTCCTCCACCAATGGAAGCTGGAAAGTCGCCATATGACCTTAGCTGTTGGTGCGACAATAAAATCCAATTCAATTCAATTCGACGATGGAAATACATGTTTAAAGTACAAATGATGTTTAAAGAATATAGTTTCAAGTGTGAAGCTACGAATATCGATGCGGTGGAAAACGTTCTCAATGGTAAGTATAAATAAAAGTATATATGTGTATAGCATACAGTGTATAAAACACAGTGGATAACATTTGTAACTCTTTCAGAAATTCTTGGATATATTAGTATGGCTTTCTAAATATTCTCATAAAGTTCGTGTTTCCGTACACGGGCCGCTGTACTGGCATATTATTTTGTATTTAAATTCCGACTTTGTTCGCCGCATGTCCTTAAAGATCACAGTCTCTATCTAACTGGTAATAACTCATGAATATAAATGAGTCACGTGTGAAGTAGTTTCAAATCGACGAACACCCCAAAAGTCGGTATATAAGGCAGAAATTGATGCGTAAAATGTAAAATATCAAATTTTTATTTAGCCTTCGTACAGGTTACATGGATAAATATACGGCTTCAGAATATATGTGATAAAAAAAGTACTTGCCTGGAACGGGATTTGAACCACGGACATTGCGATTTTAAGTTTTGATGGATGTACTTTTAACCACTAGACCACGGCTATTTATTAGTATGGTGTAGCATTTTTACCACTAAATAGGCTGCATTACATAATAACTAGCGCAGACACAAACTCATCAAGGTGTAACACACCCATTGATTGTTGCATTGGGTTGTGTGTGAATTAAAATTTAAATGCCATGTTATCATTCATATATGGGCCCAAATTAAAAATGAATAACTTACATTCTCATCACAAATGACATATATGTTGCCAAAACATCCACAGAAAAATGGGGGTCATGTATCTTCTAAGAAAGAACTTGTCTCATGAATGAATGGTCCCTTTAAAAACATAAACACTGAGATGCCATAATATTGTATTCATACACTCATTTCCATATAAGCAAAATAAATTCAAAACTCACAATTTTAACATGGCAATGCTTAAAATGTAACAAATAGATCAACAATGTGATATAAACCAAACATAGCACTTTAAATTAGTGAAAATGCTTTTTTTTACAAAAAGAAATGAGAATTATTTATTGACGCCATTATGCGAGGCCGACACTTCCTGTATTGCAATGGGTGTGCTACACCTCAAGCACTTAATAACAAGTCGAGATATGGTTGTTTTGAAAGAAATATTAGTTTCATATTGATAACATCTAGTATTACAACAGGCAATGTTAATTTTCACATGCGACAAGATGAACTATATATTCATTAATTCATCCTGAGTTGCGTTCAGATAGATGATTTTGCCTCTTGATAAATGGTAGTCAGTATACCATTTTTTCAAGAAGCGTTATAACTCAGTGGATAAAGCACCTGACTTGAAATCAGAAGGTCGTGTGTTCGAAAAGAGTAAACAAAAATGTTTCTGTAAATCATAATGTTACCTGTGTACCCGATTTCGACATGAGCTGGTGAACATGAAGTTACAAATAAACACACGACTACAAAGAAGAAATCGATTATTATAGAGACTTTTTAGCTTTAAGTTAGCACAAAAATCTTCTTTTTTTCTTCAATTAACCATAATTAGACAAAATAAGTGCGCCATTAGTTCGTTAACAGTAGTGTTAGCAGTCATATGTTTTATTAGTTTGGAGATCACGATGGCCTAGTAGATAACACTTTCTACTTTGAATCCGGAAGTCACGTGTTTGACTATCAAATGGTAGCCTAGATCATCTGCGACGCTTGCTTGTTTTCAAGACAAACGTCTTTAATTTTTGCCGATACACTGGTAAGGTTTCTGATTGGCTGAGACAGGAACACCTGCTATCCAAGATATACAGAAAGGCAGAAAGACAATACATTTATACATAAACAAAGATAAACAAAGAGGGAATCTTCATCATTATATCAACGAACTAAATGCGGATGGTAAGAAATGTATTAATAAAAAAAATTACGGTCACGTGGTTCAAATTTCAAATTGGTTTCTGCACAACTTGTCAAGACGTTTGTATTTACAATTAAGTGAGAAGATGATCAAGCTGTCGGATGTGGACCAATCGCAACATATCTTACATTGCTTCGCAGCATTACTCGAATGTATATCGAAGATGACCATATTGCTTACGTCATACTAACATGACGCGCGTCATAATTGTTTAACGGCTCATCAACACAGTATAGGTTATTTAGAGCCGCCCCAGAGAGAGGGAAGGATAAATAGGAATCCGGGAACTGTGCCATACTCTTATTATCGAATAGATTCCTATGGTTCTTTAACGTGCTCGGAGGATAGATCGATACACGGGACCGCCTGGTTTACGTCCCCATCCGACGGACGAGGCTAAGGGAAAGTGTCTTGCCCAAGAACACATCGAGGACCACGGAGGACTGAGCCGGGGCCTCCGGTTACAAATCCGCCGGCCCGCGCTACCGACTGCGCCACGTCAGATTCCCGCGTCAGATTCCCGCCAAAACGAATTTGCATTCAAATTCAAAGTTATCTTCTATATTTAGCATTGTCATTTAGCCGATTGCTCCATCAATAATTTATTTACCCGAAAGCAGTGATAAAACCCTCACCTGCATTGTAAAAAACAAACATGCAACGCAATTCATAAATCAACACCTGTGGCTAACAGCCATTTGTTTATATAGCAACAGCTTAACAACAGTGCACTATTTCCTGTGCCGTTGCCTTCCGGCTAACAGAATGTCAAGATTTTGAACATACCGACGCGTCGTGATACACACGAGGCGGGACGTCGATCATTCACGATTCGGACTGGGATGGGGACGTCAATCGGATGGTCCAGTTGTGCGAAATCTATCGAGTAAGTTAAAGAACCAATGGCACCTATTCTATAGTAAGAGTAGGGTATGGTTCCCGGATTCCTATGTACCTTCCCATTATCTATGGGACAGCTCGAAATACCATTTATAAGCCGTTAAACAACAATTTAATTCTTATAAGATTGAATATAGACTGTGCTTGACATATAATTATTTATTTATTTTTCAAAAACCGTGAGTGAATGAGTGAGTGAGTGGGTAAGTGAGTAAGGGTGGTAGGGAGTGAGGGAGTGAGGGACAAGCTGTTTACTGATCGCTTGAATGCATCAGTATTTGGAAATGGAACACATTGTCTATATACTCGCGTGTATGATATGTAAAAGTAGTGTATTATTTATTAATTGATAATACAAATTATACTGGTTTGTGAAAATATTTAAATTATGTTTATACAATCGCTTGCTTGCCATATTTTAAATTGTTTTGTAACTCATAGACATGTTTTGTCTTTTGGATGAATAAAGTTATCTATCTATCTATCATATAATGGTACATGTATGCATGTACGCATCAGCTGAATCGGTTGATAACACATATTTTATTAGAAAACATATTGTAAATGTAATGTTAGTCGGAATAGTATAGTCCGTTTTATTAGTATTATAAGAAAACGGGGATTCCTGTCTCCATTTGATAACCATATATACGTGAATATAACATATGTAGTTTATAGGTTGATTTGCTTTGTACTCAGTGCATTCTACAACCCCATGTTTACCACTGACGGTCGCGTGACGTCATATCCTCCACGAGTCAGTTTGGTGATGACTCTTTATGACTATCGAAACTGTCGCAAGTAAGTGGACGCCATATTAGATTATATTAGTTATGGAAGGAAAATCTGTTTAGTGAATTTAAATACTGTTCTGATGAATCTCCTCAAGATAGATAGTAATGTTATGTTTGTGTAGTTGTTTATATCATTATAACATAATGTGACTTTAACTGTTTTTAAACCATAACTATTTTGTTAAAACTCAACATGTAATACATATGGTTCGAAGTTAAGCATAACTTTATCTTAGACACTGTCTTGAATGTTGAATGTACCAACCCTGTTCCATCTTTACCATATTAAATTAATGATTTGAAAACTTTGTGTGATGTCCGTGCCTATGTGATTTATCTGTAATTATTTAGAATGCTATATGCTATCTTTAAAGATTATGTTGTTATATGTGTACTTTTCAAGTCATTTGCATGTTATAACACAGGATTCAGCAAACGATGGACATGAATTGCAATTGAAAAGAACCGTACAGTCTGAAGCTCTCCGGATATCGATGCAAAGGGGGGGAAAAGTTATCAATGGTAGGTAGAAATGTATATAGCACACCGTTTTCTAAGAAGTACCCTTTTATTCATTTAACCAATCAAAAGAGGCCATCTATGTTTATACCTGTGATCCTATGACATATCCGATGAAACATATAAAAAAAAAATGGTGGCTAATATCATGCTGGTGGTGCTTATCAAGTCTAAGATGATATCAGATCATTGTTAACATATATGTCATCGTTGGTATTCAATGGTTTGCATATGTTTGAATCCGTCAAAAACAAACAAACGCCTCCTCGTACACGTATGCAATCAACAGGCATGTAGAAGGAGACAAGCAAGAGGCCTAACTTTAACGTTTTTCTCGTTTAAGGTTTTCCCGAGTGATTCCATTATCACTGACGTTGGGATTGTTCTTTATCACTCGAACAACAGTGTACCGTTTACGGTAAATACAACATATATAGAGATTATTTAACTGCTGGGATCGATTATAGGGAAATCCTTCACGAGTGGTAGACGTCTGGTTCTTTTCACGAACGAGCGCACGCGAGTGAGTGAGTGAAAAAACAAAGCACGTCTACCATCAAGTGAAGGATTACCCCATAATCGATCCCAGCCGTTAAAAAATATATTTATTACATTTTAAATTACGTTTTTTCAACAAATATTCGCTTTATTGAACGTTATCGGCGGATGCCGTCGACGTCAGCAACACTTTGTGGACGTCGACTCAAAGTCGCAACGTTAATTATTATTGTGTTCTAAGTTAGCAACGTTAGTTATTATTGTGTTCTGAGTTAGTTATTAATATTTAGCGATTATGAATATTCTTGCACTGAGAAATCTCGATCTTTCACGCATAGAAATGTAATAAAAATGTATAATTCGATACTTGTTTTCAATGTATCATTGACTCCTAAAGGCATCCATCCAAACAACCTTTATTAATAAGAGTTCTACAAATCTTGGAAAAAATTGAATTGAATTTAACCGCCCGGTTTACGTCCCCATCCGACGGACGAGGCTAAGGGAAAGTGTCTTGCCCAAGAACACACCAACGGAACTCAGTGGCACCACGGAGAAAAGGTTGAACGAATAGGGATATATCTGGGCTAAAGCTCAATGAGGTCACGTACTGGGTAAAACTCAATACGATGCCCGACATAATAAACCTATACTTTTGTACATATACCGTGTAGGTAATGAACTGTTTGTCCGAAATCATTGACCGTTTCAGTTTATTTTTAGAACATGCTATACCTAAGATCGAGCCTTATTTTCAAATTCGGATGATACACAGGGAAGATATGATCGTTGAATGTTCTGCTGAAACATATATGGAAGCAGCCATTTTGGGAGCTGTACGTGACATCGCAGTTCTGAATTACAGTATATGGAGTGTTTATAAACGTCAGAATCTATTGATTTATGGGGGCAAATGCAAAAACAGCAACTGCATATAATAGTAAGTTTTCTTAAATGTAATAAATAATTTATGATCCGTAAAGGATATGATGTGTAAATGATTTTTCATTAATTTTCAGTAATTTACATTGCTTTAAATGATGTTTATCAATATGTCATATATTGTAATTTAAAACTATGACGTCAAAGTTCTCAAAATGGCGGCTCCCATATACATTTAAGAATGCCCTTCAAATGGTCATATCTTCTTTTTTCATCATCTGATTTTGATAATATTAGTCTATCTTTTTTTTTTAGAACTCTAAATAATAAAAAGTAGATATAAAATTCGAACAGGAAATGTAGCATTCAAGGACCACAGTCAACCAAAAGCACGCATACAAACTAATAACAATTACAAAGATAAATAAAAGACGAGGTATGATATCACAAACATAAAAGGGTTGACAATAGGGCTACCGCCTTGAAAGACTGATTGGCTGTTTGCCTACATTCCCTTTAAATGTTGATATATACATATACGATATATAGATTTTGTAAAGTATGGATAATGCAGGCATTAAGTTTGATGTCATTGTTATAATGCACATTATAGAAAACATACAATCCATTTCTAGCAATTTTATAGAACAATATTTTAGTTGTATGTCTATAAACGAATTAACAACTGTCAATTAGCTCTAAGTAAAGTATTTACACATTGTTTACAGTTTATGTTTACAGACGTCTTCAGTTTATGTTTAGCGATATCTATGTACCTTTGTGCAGATGCATCCATAAGGAGCCGAAGTTCAAATACAGTATGGACAGTGGATGTCTGTGTGTTGTTCTAAGGTTTATAGTCCCTCTCCGCATATAAGGCACCAGAGAATCCCGGTCCTGGACAGAGGGATAAAAGGAAACCTGTTACATATTTGGTATAAAAGGTAACCTGTTACTTGGCAACCGCCATTCTCTTTATCTTACTACAACTTTCCTTTTTTAGATAATACATTATCAATAATTGTAATACACTCGCACTATATATCCTAGTTAAAAATATCTCGTTATATTCAACAATATATCACTGTAACGTTTGCAACGTTAGCAGAATAAGCAAGGCTCACTGTGACGTTTGCAACGTTAGATGAGTAGGCAAAGCAATGCGAAAGATTTCAAATGTCTGCGTTATTTTCACATTTTAGGGGTATTAGAATAGAAATAGAACATCGTTTACGGTGAATTATCTTGTAAAATAATATATCACGGTTTGTCGTTCAACTGAAAACAATAATTCCACTTGCCTTTCGGGCTCGTGAAATTATTGTTTACAATTGAACTCCAAACCGTGATGGCTCGTGAAATTATTGTTTACAATTGAACTCCAAACCGTGATTAATTCACCGTAAATGATGTTCTATTTCTTAAGTAATTATCATATATCCAATCAAGTGCTCGTTCCCGTGCCAGATATGAAACTACGTTGTAAAAATAGCCGGATAACAATTTAGCTCGAAATTGTTTTAAACGTCACCGATAAATGTGAAAAACGCTAATTTTAGAAAATTTAACTAGCTTTTATTCCAAATGAAATTGGCCTTCGTCTAATCTCTTAATTACTACACATCTCAAACATGTACTCTGAATGAAAACTATATACCTTACAGGAAACCGGGTGTACTAATGCATGGCACCTAACATTGGCTATCGACAAGTCATTCGCAACATCACGTACACCACTTCGCAGCATTACTCAAATGTAAATCGAAGGTTTTCATTTTGGTTACGTCATCGCGCCTTAGATTTAGACAAATTGCCGTTCAAAATCAAAGTTATCATCCAAATTTTGCAATGTCATTTAGCCGATTGCTCAATCATTAGTGTATTTACATGAAAGCAGTGATACAACCTTCATAAGCATTGTAAAAAAAAACAACATGCAACGCAAATTATACAACAACACGTGTGGCTAACGGCCATATTTTTTACATAGCAGCAGTGCACTATTTTCTGTGCCGTTGCCTTTTGGCTAATAAAATGTCAAGATTTTGAACATACCGAAGCTCATTTCCAACGTTCTGGTCGTTTACTATCGTTACTTCGGGTTTGGTAAAGTAACAGAAATAAGTTTGGTATCACTGTTTTCTGACCCTTTTTTTATCGTCTTAAAAAGGATATCGGGTTCTTTAAAGCATCTCATTTCCATAAAAAGCATGCACATCGATGTGTCTATTAATGACCTTGATGCTGATGCCCTGGATACTGATGACCTTGGCATCAATAACCTTGATATGACATCGTAGAATTTGATTATTATATCGGTGACCTTGATATCATATCGATGACCTTGATATGATATCGATGACCTTTATATTATATCGATGACTTTGATATTATATTGATTACCTTGATAGTAAGGACCTTCATATTGATTATCCAAAACATGTCTATCTTGAGACCCAAAAATCACGTATGCCAAAGAAGTCGTTCAAAAACTCTTACCCTACTGTCACCCCAATTAAACGGGACTGTGTAAATAAAGAAATCCCCGTCAGGTTATATTCTCTAACAAACTCTGCAGCATCAATAGGAAATAAAGTATAACACGCAGATGATCATGTGTATATAAATATAAGAAAACTTACAACAACAAAGTATGTACCCAATGAATTGGCAGAGCTAAACGAGAATAAACAAAAACGGGCACGTCAAGACAAGCGTGATGATATCCGTTTAAAGGGAGTACATCAGGCTTTTCAAAGGGGTCTAGGGGTCCGACTTAAAATTGACAAATAATGATACTTTCTATTTCAAAGCGCCTAAACATAATGCATGATGCTAAAAATGACCCCTTAGTTACAAGGAAATTAATTCTGTACAGTAATACGTGCTATCCTAGGTGACGCACCAGGGTTAATTTCAGCATTTTATGCCCGATTCCGTCCTAGCTATATGGCGAATTCAAAGTTTAAACCTTAGCAATATGGTTCGAACATCATATTTTGATGGATATAAGTGTTTTTATCATGAATTGGAACATTTTTATAATTTAAGTTATTTCTAGAAAAATCCTGATGTACCCCCTTTAACCTTACCATTCCTAATAAGAATAAAGGTGGACGTCATATTTTCCAACAAATTTAACAAAGCTTGTATGAAAACGAATATGTCCAAGGATCTTTCGAAGTTTGAAAATCCGAAATCGGATTGTGACAGTCCTTGTCAGTAGAAGATTTCTTAAATTCGAAAAAAAAAATCTTTGAAGTTAATATCTCCAAATGTTAAAGTGAATCAGTTTGACCCTGTGACCTGGTGGTTGATCTGCATAAATTTGATCCCGTAACCTAGTGGTTGACCTACATAAGTCTGACCCAGTAACCTAGTGGTTAACCTTTTTTAGTTTTAAAGTTATATCTGTATCATCGAAAGAAAATTAGGTCAAAAATTGGGCAAAAAGTAGTTCACTGACCTGGTGCGTTGTCAGCGACGATGACCTGATGTGAGGTCAGTGACGATGACCTGGTGTGAGGTCAGTGACGAACTTTGCATATATCGATCATACACATTAAAAGGGGTCAAGACATTGTTTAAGCTTTGACCTTGATTTGATATTTTAAAATATAACATTTTGTCTAATCATCAAACGATCAAATATGAAATTATCGTAAGTAAATGATGTGGGGAAACGGAGATGGAAACAAAGTCGAAAGCCATCGAAAACATCATTATAATCCTCTTTGAGGATAAAAGTTAATCAAATTTGATAACATCAATTAATTTCACATTAGACTCGTCGTAATTTTGTATACAATACTATTTGTTTAGCATTTGTGTCTTAACAGATTCACTTTGCTAATCGATCAGGTGACTGATTGATATAATGATAGCATCACATATTCTAAACATTACGTAGCCCAGCCTTAATTCCATTAAGCGATGGAAAAGCTTCTATTAGCAGGATTGTATAACGGATATTTCGACAATAAAACACGTTTAAAAACATTTTTTTACTGACAAAATGTGATAACTTTTTTAAAATTACCTATTAAATGTTTTAATTTGCAATATGCAAACTTTTAAAGCCGAAATTAAAGTTTTATTTCATACCCCAGCCAACCCCGTTTTTGATTCTTGTAGAAGGGGTTTGATGGGTATGAAAGTTAATACTCGGACCACGTAATGCATTGTAAAGAAAGACAACCCGTATTCACAATGCATAGTTGTCGACTTGCAGTTGTCTTTTCTTTTCACCACACTGGTATGGACAACCATAAATTTGTCAATCACAATTTGTCAATTACACCGCGTTTACTTTTCTTTAAAGTTCAATATTTGCACTTCATGTAGTTCCTTCTAAGCCGTGGACATGTTCCTACGTTGACCATATGACTTAAGTTTTATCCAACTTACTGGTTCTACGAAGAGACCATCCATGTGGTAAATACAGGACAAGAAACAAGTTAATCTTTATATGAAGGCTTACAAATCTATGTCAAATTCTTTAAAAGTTCGTGTCTATATTGAATACATGTTTGTATTGAACCTTCGACGTGTGTACCTAAATGTAGATATATGCTCAGTATTATAGTACTCAATTCCTAGTATCGGTCAAGGTTGTCCACGTTCTGGTTTCGTGAAATGTAAAAAGGCCACCTTAGGAGAAATAAATGTGTATCATTATATATCAGACAGTTTGCAACCAATTAATGGAAACAACTATTCATGCATTTTATTTTTTAAGCGACACTTTTTATTAAATAATTACTCCAGCATGTATTTATGTATTTCTAATGCAAGAAAATAATGAGAAAATAATGATTATTTATCTTAAACTGTCTGTATATGGTATAAAATTAACAAGTTAAAGCGTTTGTTTGCCCCTTGGGTAACCTCAAGTAATTTGGTCTACCCGGGACTGAAGATGACATTTGCGGTTTGTATTAGATTCAATGCACTTGAAAATTCGTCTGACCTAGACATGTAGTCTAGCTATACGACTATATGAATGTAGTATAGCTACATGTCCGACTCGTAGTCTGTAGTGGATGCATATATACAAGTAGTATAGCTATATACCTATACGAACGATGACCGGTGACATTATCATTCATATGCAAATGGCGAACCAGGTATTCGCTGGCTGATGTTGACAAAAGAAACTTTACACTGACCAATACAGGGGTGGTGGGCACATTTACATAACAATACACTGTTTTGTAAACAGTCAACGTTCGTATATACCTGTAGCCTAGCTATATGCCCTTGCGCAGTTTGAAGCCTTTACCAATATTAGAAACATCATTTTCAGTCAATTCATTTATCAATGGGTGAAATCAAATATAATATACGTGTATGCAATAAGTTATGTATGCAGTCAATTTTCCACATTCGTAAAGATCATCTACCGTTTAACAATCATCATTGTTACTATATATGCATACATGCATGCATAACAATTGCGTACTGCAAGTTGTTTTGTTACCTTCTTTGTATATGCACATGTCATCTTTGTACTTTAATTAGACCAATCCGGGGCATATGTAGGCCAAGTTTAGTATTTTCATTTTCCCTTCCAAGAAACACGGTTATAAATAAGTTATAAATTGTAAATATAACTACTTATGGTATACAGTTCGTTAAAAGTTACGCTAGACAAAGTTGAGACGTGATATATAAGGTTTAGCCTGTAAAGGGTCCGAGTATTGTGTAATCACCCTTTGGATATGTTGCCTGCTTTTTAATTTAATAGTTTTACTGTTACTTGTTATACTCAGGCTTCATAACCTCTGCTCCCAACTAAATTCCATTTTGTTTATTTGGCCCATTGTTTTCTCGTTTAGGGCAACGCGTTTTGTTAGAAACTGGGACCATAGGAATGGTGCTGGCCATGGAATGGTGCGAAAATACCTCATTGAAGGTTCCATGTTCACTGTCATATGCATACCATCAATTATGGCTCAAATTTCAGTACTATTGATTTTTTAAATATTGAGTTCTGCTCAACCCGGGGATAGAGGGCGTGAACGGTAGCAAGCACTTTTCACTACCGTTCATGAACAGTCTCAATCAAACCGAGACTGCAATACTTTTTGTATTTATTGTGTTCGACGATTTCCAAATTTCTCTTTTCATACTGTTTGTTTCATCGTAAGGTACGACTTGTTTCTTGCTCTATTCTTCCGTTTTAATAAATTATGCCATATTCGATCAATGAGCAATAACACCGATAGTATAATTGACAAACATATCCATTAATATTTATGAGTAAACTAAACAACTAAGAACAAGAGGTTGCAGAGGGCTTGCGATCAATATACGGGTTAGCGTGGCTTTTTAGCTTTATATTCCGACCACAGAAGAAACTGAGACGAAGTAACATATGCATTCCGTCAACTAAATCATGATTATAATCAATTAAATATTAAATCAGTATCAGAAACGAATATCTCCTTTTTCTCTATTCTATCTGATTTGCAACACTCATTTCCTTTATAGCAAGCATATTTGTCCACATTGTCGTTTCTCTCAAATAGGCTGGACCGGACACAATCATTTCGGGGATTCTACATTTGTATTGGTGTCCATCGATTATTTCATTGGTGTTCATTTACCACGAAGATCGTTAGTAAACATTGTCAGGATACAAACAATTGTCAGAAACAAAAGTTTATATTTATATAAATGACGGAAAGTGATCCCGCGACCAGTAATTAAGACCTATAGTACAGACACGAACAATGTATGACGCAAGAGGTGTTGCACTTTATTTTACCTCTCATGAACAGGCTTAATACAACCGAGTCTGCTACTTTTCTCGTCTGTTTGTGTTTGCTGCTTCCAAGGGATCCCCTTTTCAGTATTTATTGACTTTCACGCAATCGTTTGTTTAGTGCTGTGTGGCGGCTGTAAAATGTTGCCCCGACTACAAATCAGTAGTGTTATTACTTACTGTGCCTTTGAGATCATCAAACAAACCCCCAATCTGTGTGTCTTTAAAGTAGAATACCGCTTACTCTGATGCTAGGGTGTACAGGGTGTTGCGCCTTGTATTACCTCTCATGAACAGACTCAATAAAACCGAGTCTGCTACTTTTCTCTTCTGTTTGTGTTTGCTGCTTCCAAGGGATCCCCTTTTCAGTATTTATTGACTTTCACGCTATCGTTTGTTTAGTGCTGTGTGGCGACTGTAAAATGTTGCCCCGGCTAAAAATCAGTCATGTTATACAAATCAGTAGTGTTATTTCCTACTGGTCCTTTGGGATTGTCTAGCCGAATACGTGTAACTTTGAAGTAGAATACCGCTTAAACTTATGCTAGGGGCGTGAGAGGTATTGCGCCTTACACCCCTCATGAATAGACTCAATAAAACCGAGTCTGCTACTTTCCTCTCTTGTTTGTGTTTGTTGCTTCCAAGAGATCCCCTTTTCGGTATGTATTGTATGAGGGTGACCGTCCGTTGAGCATAGATCACTAAGTCAGTAGGCGATACACAATCGACCAATCACACCTATGCAAATATAAGTAGGTATAAAAGTCGAACAGGAAATGTTACATTCACAGAACACAATCAACTAAAAACACGCATACAAGACAAACAACAATTACAAAATGAAATAGAAGCCAAGTATGCTACATCGCAAACAAAAGGATTGATACTAGAGGTACCGCTAGGGGTTTAAACCAGGTTCTAGGGTGCACCAAACCTTACTCGCAAGCCATATTGTCATCCCAGTTATTAAATTTCAGTGTAAATAAATAAAATACATGTAGAAGCAACTTAATAAATACTGAAAATGTGATCCCTTGGAAGCAACAAACACAAACAATAAAGAAAAGTAGCAGACTCGATTTTATTGAGTCTGTTCATGAGAGGTAAATATAAGATGCAACACCTCTTAGGCCTCCTAGCACCGGATTAAGCAATATTCTACTTTAAAGCAACACAGAATGGGAATTGATGATCCCAAAGGACCAGTAAGTAATAACAATACTAATATGTAGTCAGGCGACTTTTTACGGCCGCCACACAACACTAAACAAACGCTAGTGTGAATGTCAATAAATACTGAAAATGTGATCCTTTAAAAGCAGCAAACACAAACAACAGAAAAAAGTAGCAGATTCGGTTTTATTGTTTTATAAAAGTATGCGACATCATAAAAGGGAAATAACTCAAGTTTGCTTATTGTCAAACTTGCGAGAGCCCAAATTGAAATAAACAATCAAATTTAGTAAAAAAAATAACCAAAACCGTTTGCTGAAGTTATCGTGTTCACAAGGATGAGCTAACGGCCAATGCGCCATCGCAAGACACTATTCAAACCTGCATGCATATGACTTTGTAAAACATCATGATTTTGCACGTTAGTGAAGCCTTGATATTGTAGATTTAATGTTTTCTGTAGTTTATTAGACTGAAAACGTTGTCGAATCCCTACAACATTAACATTCCAAATACAAGAATATAATTCTTATAATTGAATCTCCAAAAATTCATATTATGTTTTTATATGCGTTTAAATATGTGATGACCCGAACTTTGGTATGAAATCAAACCTTCTTCACGTTAGTGCTGAGATTCTGTTATAAAATTTGGCTTGCTCTGATAATACAGGACGTGCTTTCTGCTCAAGAACCTATTCAATCAAATCGGTTTTGCCCCTTTAACCTTATTTAGGTGTAACCACATCTTATGACCTTCTAGATTACTTTATTTGCAGGTTGTTGACATTACATATTATACACACATGAATGCTATGTGGATCTTATTTATGTCATAATGACACAAAACACAATAAACAACGCCCATCGTTTACAGATAAACACATTTTGCAGTTTACGTGTACGTGAACCTTTTAACCACAGTCAGTTTTACTAATTTGTTTTGTATTTGGGTTTTTTATCACAGTTTGAATTCGTGGAAAGAAAACAAAAAAACACGCATTTGTATGGAAACTTTCAAAGCTACTTGACATCTTGTAAATAAGTTATTAGGTAAACAAGTGAAGGAAGTATACAAGTCCCCTAAGGTTTTTGGAAACAGAAAAGGCGTGTATCATCAGGGTCTCATAATATAGTGCATCAATGTAACAGTACCAACCTGTATCAGGTTCTTGGGATGTCTGTGACTATTTTAAGTGAAAATAGTGTGTTGTTTCGCACTTTAAACATTCAAAGTAATAATAATTGAATTGGGTTTTAAGGCGCACCAACACATGAAGGGTTATATGGCGCCTAACAGGCATGAATATGCCAGGCTTATCCTCCATGTATATCGAGATAAAATATGGAAAATGGGCCCAGAACCTTCTCACCCTGAACTGCAGAGTTGCTGCACATTCTATCGTAGAAACTCCATTTACGCTGGAGCGCCATGTTTATTGTTTTTCTGCCACTGCTCTTTTGATGTGAGCGAGATGGCACCTGAAACAAAGCAGGGATCATGATGAAGACCTTTAATGAACATGAACAAAAAATTATAAAAATGAACATGAATTTGGGGATTCTATCCCTCTGCCTACCCATCCAAAGGGATCTGCAGTGGCCCTATTCTTAATAAGAACATGAAAAGTATGCAATATGAAAGGTCATTGACTACAATATATTAAGCAAAAGCCACACACAGTTCAATCACTGAGGGGTGGGGAAGGGTGAGAGGAGCGGGGGTGTTGGTGGGTAGTAGGAGAGAGGAGGCCATTGTGACCATAACTAAAACTTAAAAGGTAAATAGCAAAAACAAAATAATTTTGGGGGTGTGGGTGTGGGGGTGATGGAGTGTGGGGTGGATGTATGGAGAGGGGTGACCAATGTGATCATAACTAAAACTTTAAAGGAAAAAGGAAAAACAAAATTGGGGGTGGGGGAGGTAGGGGGTAGGCCGAGGAGCGGGTTGTGGGCCAATGTGATCATTACAATGAACTTGGAAACAATGAGAGTGGGGCGTGCGGGGTGGGGTGCGGGGTGGAGTGCGGGGTGTTCGTGGGTTAGCATATGATTATTCCGTGGTCCATGATTTACAATTTAAAAAAGTAAGAAAAAAATGGGGTGGGGGCTCTACATTTGACCATAACCTGCAAGGTACGGGCCTGGATTTTGTGTACAACATGTCGTTTTGTTATGGTGATTATTCGTGAGAAGTTATTTTACAATCCATCCTTGGACGTCAGAGTTATAGCCCTGACAAGAAACATAAAATCATTCATAAGTATGGCTATATAAGCCAACTTTGATCTTAAAAGGATGATCTTAACCTTCAATGTACGGGCCTGGGTTTTGCGCGCGCCACGCAGTCTAGCTGTGGTGATCACTTGTGCCAAATTATTTCAAAATCTCTCAATGGATGGCAGACTTATAGACCGGACACTACTGTCATGAATACATGCATTAGTGTGCTAATATATGCCTGAACTCTAAGTGTGACCTTGGCTTCCAAGGGCTGGGGTTTGCGCGCGACACTTCTAGCTGTGGTGATCACTTTCGCCAAGTTATTTTTAAAATCCATCAATGGACACCAGACGTATAGACCGGACACGACTGTCATGAATACATTCATTAGTATGCCTATAAATGCCTATAAATGCCAACTTTGAACTCTAAATGCGACCTTGACCTTCAAGGTACGGGCCTGCGTTTTTTTTAAAATCCCTCCATGGACTTCAGAGTTATTGATCGGACACGACCGGACGGACGGAAGGACGGACATCGACCAAACATATAGTCCCTCTGTTCTTCGAACGGTAGGGGACTAAAAACAGATCTCTCATTGGACCATACTTATGTTCTGTTCTCTGTGGTACTGCCTGCGTTTAATTTATTTCCTGTTGTAGAGCCTAGACAGTGTCTTGCTTGCAATGCGTACCTAAAATACTTCGATGGTGCATTCAGATCTTAACTTATTCCTCAGCACGACCAACATCTTTCTATCCCTCCAATCCATATCCTTCTCGGCGTCGTTACCAACCTAGCATTCTAAAAATGTATAAAACCTTGAGAATAAAGGACAAGACAAAAACGGTGTCGCAAGTACATGCTTATCTTACAGTACACCGTGTCAATGTCATGCCGGGGCGTTGCTTTCACTTTCGTTTAGACTTTCCAATTTTTCTTTCTATCTCTCTAATCAACATAGACAATTATTGTCAGAGTGTGAGCTTGTTATTTATTTGTATTTCCATTAGTGGCATTCTCCGGCATCTTGTTCAGGTCGTCGTCAAATGCCTTTTATTCTGCGTATGTCTTAGTCGTTCACGCTGTTCCTATCAAATACATAATTGCAACCTTCCGTTCATGATCATCTAAGTGTATACATACAGTGCCCTCCATAAGTCTTTTTACAATTGTTATAACCCCTATTGCATTACATGTTGAATCAATTAATTTTAAACTTGAAGAAAAAAATGCAAATACTGTTTATTCCAACATGAATCCATCATAATTTTGATGGATACACATTTAATGCATTTTTAATGTGCACGTTTTTTTAATTTTCAAACGGTTGCCTGACCTAACCAGATGGAATAATGAAAAGTTTATTTTTTCTATTAAAATTTTGCACTGATTTAAAGGGAAATATAAAATGTAATGGTCATTCTCTCGTACATTTCTCTAAACGTTGGCTTGTGTCATCAAAACATTTATATGTATTACAAAGTGTAACATATATTCTAAAAGTAAAACATAAATTAAGGAATTAATTGTAAATTTTTTCAGTAAATTTTAAGGAATACATTAAATGGGGTTTACATGTAATGCAATGAGATTATAACAATATGTAAAGAGAATTATGGAGGGCACTGTATATTGCCTATGCAAGTGCCTTATTTGTTAGAGAATATAACCTGGTTGAGATTTTACACAGACTCGTTTTATTGGGATGACAATATGGCAAGAGTGCGGTTTGGTGGCCCTAAAATATTAACATTGCAATTATTAACATTGCAATTCTTGTTTGATTTAATGCGTGTTTTTGGTTGATTGTTCTGTGAAAGCTACAATTCCTTTTCGACTGTTATACCTACTTTTGGATGTTTTAATATGGATGACTAACACGCAACGGGTTGGTTTTGGGACTCTAATGCCCTGCGATGATTTTAAATTCTGCTCCTACATACATCCTACATGTAATGGAACTATTCATCGCACTAAAGCTAGATTCACTGTGGCCGAGAATTTAGCATTATTCCTCTAGGCCGAGATGTCTCTAGTTCAAATCCAGGTAGGTCTGTGTCCATTGCTTTAAACACTCTCTCAGTACCTTATTCGGCACTTCACGCATATGTTTATTGCTGTGTGGCGGCTGTAAAATTCGCCCAGACTACAATCTGTAGTGTTATTACTTACTGTTCCATCGGGATCATCAGTTCCAATACTTATATATATATATATATATATATAAATAAAAACTCTAGCAACTATATTTATGCCGTAGCTTTCAATCCAAGTAGTAGTCCATAAAACATATTAATGCTCATTGTCATATATATATATGTGGCTTAATTAATTAGAATACCGCTTAAACCGGTGCTAGGAGGCGTGAGATATTTTGCATCCTATATTACCTCTCATAAACAGACTCAATAAAACCAGGTCTGCTACTTTTGTCTCGTGTTTGTATTTGTTGCTTCCAAGGGATCCCCGTTATAATTATTAAATGCATATGTAAAAGTCGCATAGGAAATGTAGCATTCAAGGACCACAGACAACCAAACACGTGCACAGAAACAAACAATAATTACAAAGATGAACAAAATGCAAGATATGTCATCATATTGCGTATATGGCGTTTAAACCAGGTTCTAGATTGTAAGTCGGACATTCAATTACCATGACTATGCTACGCTACTCTTTATGATAAGACTGAAGGCGGAGTATCAATGCCGGATTAGGATTTGATTTAATGGGACTGAATTTGCTGGAATATCGCACACTTTTGTATAACAAACTCAGGAATATAGGCTCTTTAACTATTGTACAATTAGGTCCAAACATGTTAAACAGGCTCGTAAACATGTATTTCAGTAGCTATTTGCTGAAATAGTAGTCACGTGACAAACAATTAAGTCATTGTTTACGTCATATAGCTTGGCTGTATGACATGAAACTTTCTCAGCTTGTTCAAGATGCGTGTATTGATGGATATGATTGGTTTATATCGGAAGTGTTGGGGCAAGTTTTGGGAGCATGAGTTTGTCTTCGTGACGTATATTTACCAAAAGCTGAAATGCAGACAATTTAATTGTCTATTCTTTGAGTCGAAAACATGTGTAAACGATTCTGGTATAGATATTAAGAAATCTTTATTGTTTAAAGGTGACCCTGGGAATGCCAATGAATATATATTAGGGATTCTTTACTGTTTCAGTGTGACCCCTCTGAATTGGCAATGAATATATATTAAGAAATCTTTACTGTTTCAGGTTGACCCTAGGATTGGAAATGATTATAAATTATCTTAAGAAATATTTACTATTTCCGTGTGACACCGGGATTGGCAATGAATATATTTTAAGAAATATATACTGTTTCAGCGTGACCCGGGATTGGAAATGAATATATAGTAAGAAATATATACTGTTTCTGTGTGAGACGGGCGGTTCCACGAACTGACCGTCGGTTCCACGAACTATCATTGTGTGCTAAAGTGGACCAGACACTAGGTATGATTTGTCCTTGATATATCTGATATCTTATCGGCATTTTCATAAACAACGTAAATGCGTTGTTGTCGATTATAAAGAACCTTGAAGTATTGAAATACAAATAAAAAATAAAAAAATGCGTATTACATTTTGGCGCTATACCATCTTCTAGCAGATCTAGTTATTAACTCTTTCAAGTTGTTTTTCTCCCTGCTAAGACCCTAGGACGGTTTCTTTGCGTTATTTTATCTGTCTTGAAATTGTATTGGTTTCCATTGTAGATCAGGTAATACTTTAAAATAAATGTCAACTAGTTTTAGCGGATTCGAATGTCAAGAAAGACAGCCGTGCCCTTAAAGATCAAGGACACAGTACAGATCAAGGATACGGTAAAGGTCAAGGATACGGTAACGATCAAGGATACGGCAAAGATCAAGGACACGGTAAAAATGCCGATATAAAAGGCGAACAGAAAAAATAGGACCTCCTTATATCTCAGTCACCCCAGATATGACATCACAAACACGAAAGTGTTGATAATAGGGCTACCGCCTTGGATCGGACAACACTATACTAACCGTCGGTCATTTAACAAATATAAATCGTTTGTTATCGGCTTCTTATGAGATGGTATAGTATACTTTTAACGAAACCCAGTATCATAACGATACGCGAATGACAGAGCGTTTGTTCACTTGAGAAAATAGTCATTTTAACTATGCTAACTGCAACTTTAATCCCAAGCAATATTGCTATCGTTATACATTATGTTATATAATTAGATGTCTGCACTAAATGCATGAGTAGGATGACATTTATTTTTACTTTCTTTACGTTTAACTTGAATCATTGAATTGTATAGTTTGTATTGTGAATAAGGATGTTTCCTTTAGCGGAAGTTTTCCTCTATCACAAGTGATAATCAAATGGTTATAAATAATTTCGTTATAACCATTTGCACATGTTTTTCCCAGATTGCTTTTTATTTAAAAAACCTTTTTTGTCATGATTTCTTTTAAAAAAACATAATATTATCTGTCTGTGATCCATTGGTCGAAAACCCTTATACGTTGTTGGCTATTTGCCTAATTCAGTGTATATAATTATATATTACAAACGGCATATACTGGACTTAGACGATGTGCTTTTTGTAGAAAGTGTTTGAACAGAAAATGTTAGGTACCATTAGTAATTAAAGCATATAAAAAGAAATAATTAACATTTTCATTTATAATTATAGTTGCATTGTAAAGTCATAGGTTTTGGCAATTTCCACATCTTGCAGTCCTGGGGTTATTATATAACAACACTACTACTAGTAAAATAATAAACTTTATTCATTAAGCATTTACACATTTCTTTTTTCTAATACAATAATGAGGCTCTCTGTTTACACATTCAGTTTTCAATAACACATCTACTATCCTGTGTTTACATATTCAGTTAACATCACTACAATAATAAGACCCTCTGTTTACATATGTAGTTAACATTAGTACAATCAACTACGGCACTCTATTTACATATTTAGTTAACACTGTTACAATAATACGACCCTTTGTTTACATATTTAGTTAACACTAGTACACTAATACGACATCTCTTCACATATTTGGTTTACACTAGTACAGTAATACGACCCTCTGTTTACACATTTACTTATAAACACAAGTACAAGAATACGACCGGAAGTTTACACATTTAGTTTGCACTAGTACATTAATACGGCCCCCTGTTTACACATTTAGACTAGAACAATAATACGATCCTCTGTTTACACATTTAGTGAACACTAATACACTAATAGGACGTCTGTTTACACATTTAGTTACACTAGTACATAATACGACTCTGTTTACTCATCTAGTTAACACGTACAATACTACGACCCTCATGTTACACTTTTAGACTAGTACAATAATACGACCTTCTGTTTACACATTTAGTTAACACGTACAATAATACGACTCTCTATTTACACATTTAGTTAACACTAGTATATTAATATGACCCTCATTTTATACTTTTAGACTAGTACAATAATAGGACCGGGTCCTATTAGTGTATTAGTGTTGACTAAATGTGTAAACAGAGTTTCGTATTTGTGCACTAGTGTTAACTAAATGTGTAAACAGAGGGTCGTATTATGTACTAGTTTAACTAAATATGTAAACAAAAGGCCGTATAACTGTATTAATGTACTAGTGTTAACTTAATATGTAAACATATATCCTATTAGTGTACTAGTGTTAACTAATTGTGTAAACAGAGCTGTTTACACATTTAGTTACATTATCGCATAATATGACCCTCTGTTTACACATTTAATTTACACTAGTACATTAATATGACCCTCATTTTACACATTTAGACTAGTACAATAATACGACCCTCTGTTTACACATTTAGTTAACACTAGTACACTAATAGGATGTCTGTTTACATATATAGTTAACACTAATACATTAATACAGCTCTCTCTTTGCAAATTTAGTAAACACTAGTACAATAATAAGACCCTTTATTTAGACATTTAGTCAACACTAATACACTAATAGGACCTCTGTTTACACATTTAGTTAACACAAGTCCATTAATACGGCCCTCTGTTTACACATTTAGTTAACACAAGTACATTAATACGACCCTTTGATTACATATTTAGTTAACAATAGTACATAATACGACACACTGTTTACACATTTAGTTAACATTAGTACATTAATACGGCCCTCTGTTTTCAACTTTAACTAACACTAGTACATTAATACGACCCCCAGTTTACACATGTATTTAACACCAGTCCATTAATACGGCCCTCTGTTTACACATTTAGTTAACACAAGTACATTAATACGACCCTCTGATTACATATTTAGTTAACAATAGTACATAATACGACACACTGTTTACACATTTAGTTAACATTAGTACATTAATACGGCCCTCTGTTTTCAACTTTAACTAACACTAGTACAATAATACGACCCTCTGTTTACACATTTAGTTAACATAAGTACAATAATACGACCTCCAGTTTATACATTTAGTTAACACTAGTGAAATTATAGGGCCCTCTGTTTATACATTTATTTGCACTAGTACATTAATACGGGCCTCTGTTTACAACTTTAGTTAACACTAGTATACTAACACGACCCTCTATTTACACATTTAGTTAACACTATAGTGTACACCAATACGACCTCTGTTTACTCATTTACTAACACTAGTACAATAATACGGCCATCTGTTTATACATTTAGTTAACACTAATACAATAATACGGGCATCTCTTTACACATTTAGTTACAACTAATACAATAATACGGGCATCTCTTTACACATTTATACAATACTACGGGCATCTCTTTACACATTTAGTTAACACTAATACAATAATACGGGCATCTCTTTACACATTTAGTTAACACTAGTACATTAATACGGCCTTCTATTTACATATTGTGTTACACTAGTACATAATACGACCCTCTGTTTACACATTTAGTTACACTAGTACATAATACGACCCTCTGTTTACACATTTAGTTACACTAGTACATAATACGACCCTCTGTTTACACATTTAGTTAACACTAGTACAATAATACAACTCACTGTTTACACATTTAGTGAACACTAATACACTAATAGGACGTCTGTTTACCATTTAGTTACACTAGTACATAATACGACCCTCTGTTTACACATTTAGTTAACACTAGTACAATAATACAACTCACTGTTTACACATTTAGTGAACACTAATACACTAATAGGACGTCTGTTTACCCATTTAGTTACACTAGAACATAATACGACCCTCTGTTTACATATTTAGTTAACTCTAGTACAATAATATGACCCTCTGTTTACACATTTAGTTAACACTAGTACATTAATAGGATGTCTGTTTACATATTTAGTTTACACTTGTACATTAATATGACCCTACTTTTACACATTTAGTTAACACTAGTACATTAACATGACCCTCATTTTACACTTTTAGATTAGTACAATAATATGACCCTCTGTTTACACATTTAGTTAACACTAGTACATTAATAGGACGTCTGTTTACACATTTAGTTAACACAAGTACATTGATACGGCCTTCTGTTGACATATATAGTTACACTAGTACATAATACGACACTCTGTTTACACATTTAGTTAATATTAGTAAATTAATACGGGCCTCTGTTTACACATTTTGTTAACACTAGTACAATAATACGACCCTCTGTTTACACTTTTAGTTAACACTTGTACTCTAATAGGATATCTGTTTACATATTTAGTTAACACTAGTACATTAATATAGCTCTCTCTTTGCACATTTAGTTAACACTAGCACATTAATACGGCCCGTTGTTTACACATATAGTTAACACTAGTATACTAATACGACACTCTGTTTACACATTTAGTTTACACAAGTACATTAATACGGCCATCTATTTACATATTTAGTTACACTAGTACATAATACGACTATCGGTTTACACATTTAGTTCACACTAGCACAATAATACGACCATCTGTTTACACATTTAGTTAACACTAGTACAACAATACGACCCTCTGTTTACACATTTATAGACTAGTACAATAATACGACCCTCTGTTTACTCATTTAGTTAACACTAATACACTAATAGGATGTCTGTTTACATGTTTAGTTAACACTAGTACATTAATACAGCTCTCTCTTTGCACCTTTCTTTAACACTAGTACAATAACACGACCCTTTGTTAACACATTTAGTCAACATTAATACACAAATAGGACCCCTGTTTACACATTTAGTTAACACAAGTAAAATAATACAACCCTCTGTTTACACATTTAGTAAACACCAGTACACTAATAGAATATCTGTGTACATATTTAGTTAACACAAGTACATTAATACAGCTCCCTCTTTGCACATTTAGTTAAAACTAGTAGATTAATACGGCCCTCTGTTTACAATTTTAGTTAACACTAGTATACTAATACGACACTCTGTTTACACATTTAGTTAACACAGGTACCTTAATACGGCCTTCTATTTACATATTTAATTACACTAGTACATAATACTACCCTCTGTTTACACATTTAGTTAACACTAGTACAATGATACGACCCACAGTTTACACATTTAGTTAACACGAGTACATTAATATGATCCTAATTTTACACATTTAGTACAATAACATGATCCTTTGTTTACACATTTAGTCAACACAAGTACATTAATACGGCGTTCAGTTGACATATTTAGTTACACTAGTACATAATACGACACTCTGTTTACACATTATTTAACATTAATAAATTAATACGGGCCTCTGTTTACACATTTAGTTAACACTCGTTCAATAATACGACCCTCTGTTTACACATTTAGTTAACACAAGTACATTAATACGGCGTTCAGTTGACATATTTAGTTACACTAGTACATAATACGACACTCTGTTTACACATTATTTAACATTAATAAATTAATACGGGCCTCTGTTTACACATTTAGTTAACACTCGTTCAATAATACGACCCTCTGTTTACACATTTAGTTAACACTAGTACACTAATAACATATCTGTTTACATATTTAGATAACACTAGTTCATTAATACACCTCTCTCTTTGCACATCTATCTGTTTATATATTTAGATAACACTAGTTCATTAATACACCTCTCTCTTTGCACATCTATCTATTTATATATTTAGATAACACTAGTTCATTAATACACCTCTCTCTTTGCACATCTATCTGTTTATATATTTAGATAACACTAGTTCATTAATACACCTCTCTCTTTGCACATCTATCTGTTTTTATATTTAGATAACACTAGTTCATTAATACACCTCTCTCTTTGCACATATATCTGTTTATATATTTAGATAACACTAGTTCATTAATACACCTCTCTCTTTGCACATCTATCTGTTTATATATTTAGATAACACTAGTTCATTAATACACCTCTCTCTTTGCACATCTATCTGTTTATATATTTAGATAACACTAGTTCATTAATACACCTCTTTCTTTGCACATCTATCTGTTTATATATTTAGATAACACTAGTTCATTAATACACCTCTCTCTTTGCACATCTATCTGTGTATATATTTAGATAACACTAGTTCATTAATACACCTCTCTCTTTGCACATTTAGTTAACACTAGTACAATAATACGACCCTCTGTTTACAAATTTAGTTAACACTAGTGCAATGATACGACCCTCTGTTTACACATTTAGTTTACACTAGTGCATTAATACGGCCCTCTGTTTACACATTTAGTTAACACTAGTACATTAATATAGCCCTCTGTTTGACACATTTAGTTAACACTAGTACACTAATACGACCCTCTGTTTACACATTTAGTCTACACTATTACATTAATACGGCCCTCTTGTAAACATTTAGTTAACACTAGTACACTAATACGACCCTCTGTTTACACATTTAGTCTACACTATTACATTAATACGGCCCTCTTGTAAACATTTAGTTAACACTAGTGCAATGATACGACCCTCTGTTTACACATTTAGTTTACACTAGTGCATTAATACGGCCCTCTGTTTACACATTTAGTTAACACTAGTACATTAATATAGCCCTCTGTTTGACACATTTAGTTTACGTTAGTACACTAGTAATAACAATATTACAATAATAAGACCCTCTGTTTATACATTTTCTTAACACTAGTACAATAATACGACCCCTGTTCACATATTCAGTTAACACAAATACAATAATAGGACCCTCTGTTTACACATTAAATTAACCCTGGTACAATAATACGACCCTCTGTTTTTACAATATTTGAAAAACCAGTATAATAATTCGTCCCTCTGTTTACACAGTTACAAAACACAACATTTCAACATAAAGTATGACTGGGTGTTAGTTAACACATGATATGTAAACCTGATGTTCATAAAAGTAGTGTTGTGTTCTTTGAAATGATGTATTAATGAAATATGGGTGTGCTCTATGAAAATCTCCTATTCATAAAATGTTCGTATGCTATATGAAAAGCTCCAATTAATAAAATGTTGGTGTGCTCTATGAAAAGCTCCTATTAAAAATATCTGCGTGCTCTGTGAAAATCTCCTATTAATAAAAGTGCATTATTTTCTGTGAAAAGCTCCTATAAAAGAAATATTGGTGTGCTCTGTGAAAAGCTCCTATTAATAAAATACTGGTGTGGTCTGTGAAAAGCTCCTATTAATAACAGGTGTGCTCTGTTAAAAGCTCCTATTAATAAAATGTTGGTGTGCTAAATGAAAAGCTCCTATTAATAAAATATCGGTGTGCTCTGTGAAAAATTCCTATTAATCTGTGAAAAATTCCTATTAATAAAATATTGGTGTGCTGTATGAAAAGTCATATTAATAAAATATCGGTGTGCTCTGTGAAAAGCTCCTACTAATAAAATATTGGTGTGCTCTGTGAAAAGCTCCTATTACTAAAATATTGTTGTACTACATGAAAAGCCCCTATTATAAAAAATATTGATGTGCTTTGTGAAAAGCTCCTATTAATAAAATAGTGTTGAACTTCATGAAAATCTCCTATTAATAAATTATTGGTCTATAGAAAGCGCTAATTAAAAAATATTGGTGTGCTTTATGTAAAGCTTCTATTAATAACATATTGGTATGCTCTGCGAAAAGCTCCTATTAATAAAATGTTGGTGTGCTCTATGAAAAGCTCAGATTAATCAAATATTGATGCGCTCTATGAAATCTTCCTATTAATAAAATGTTGTTCTCTATGAAAAGCTCAGATTGATGAAATATTGATGTGCTCTGTGAAATGTTCCTATTAATATAATGTTGGTGTGCTCTATGTAATGCTCATATTAATACAATTGCATTGTTCTGTGTGAAAACTCGTATTAAAAAAAATTGGAGTGCTCTGTTAAAAGCTCGTTTTAATAAAATATTGATGTGCTCTATGAAAAGCTCATATTAATAAAATATTGGTGTGATTTGTGAAAAGCTCGTATTAATAAAATATTGGTGTGCTCTTCTGTGACAAGCTCCTATTAACAAAATATTGGTGTGCTCTGTGAAAAACTATTAATACAATATTGGTGAGCTTTGTGAAAAGCTCCTTTTAATAAAACATTGGTGTGCTCTGTTAACAGTTCCTATTGAAAAATACTGGTGTGCTCTATGAAAAGCTCATATCAATAAAATATTGGTGTGTTCCACGAAAAGCTCCTATTAATAAAATATTGGTGTGTTCCACGAAAAGGTCCTATTAATAAAATATTGGTGTGCTCTATGGAAAGTTCCTATCGAAAACTGTCTTGGTCTCTGTGAAAAGCTACTATTAATAAAACTGTCTTGTGCTCTGTGAAACGCTCCTGTTAATAAAACTGGCTTGTGCTCTGTGAACAGCTCCTACTATTAACATTGTATTGGACTCTGTGAAAATCTCCTATTAATAAAACTGTATTGTGCTCTGTGAAACGCTCCTATTAATAAAACTGTATTGTGCTCTGTGAAAGGCTCCTGTTAATAACATTGTACTGGGCTCTGTGAAAAGCTCCTATTAATAAAACTGTATTGTGCTCTGTGAAACGCTACTGTTAATAAAACTGGCTTGTGCTCTGTGAAAAGCTCCTACTAATAACGTTGTATTGGGCTCTGTGAAAATCTCCTATTAATAAAACTGTATTGTGCTCTGTGAAAGGCTCCTATTAATAACATTGTATTGGGCTCTGTGAAAAGCTCCTATTAATAAAACTGTATTGTGCTCTGTGAAACGCTCCTAACAATAAAACCGCCTTGTGCTCTGTGAAAGCTTCCTATTAATAACATTACATTGTGCTCTGTGAAAGGCTCCTATTAATAACATTACATTGTGCTCTGTGAAAGGCTCCTATTAATAAAAGTATGTTTGTGCTCTATTAAAAACTCATATTAATAAAATCGTATACTTTACAGATGGTGGGGTACCTAAACGTTCAACGTTATTTTCAAGTTGGCCCCCTGTTGCAGCTATTATAGTAGACGGACAACGGAAATATGACGAGAAATGGGAAACATTGCCTAAAATGCCACCCTGGCCGATTGTAGAGTAAACATATTTATTTACTGATCCTATTTATCTAACATTTACCCATTCTGTTAGGACGATTAAAAAAAACGTATTGTAGTAATTCCAGTTGCAATCCGTTTTATCCTAAATTAATGTGATACTGCTAGGATTTCACGTCGGTTAACCTTTCCAGCAAGAGATAACAAACAAATCGATATTAAAAGTCATGCAAAACAAAGATAGCTGCAAGACATTTAAGCTAATAAAAGTACACGTAACAAGCAATTAAATTTAAAAATTCGTCACAAGTTTAAATAACGCAATTCAGTATGGTATGGTACACTTTAATGAAATTAAAATATATTAAAAGTGTAGTCGATATGCGCAAGTTTATTACAATGGTGTGTTTACAAACTGTTTTTACCCTTTCTTTGGATCAATGAACTAAATATATAACGGGAGATATGGGTCAACGTCGAATTCCATGCAAGCGTGGTTTTCCCAGATATCATGCTTGAGTCAACATCAGGGTGGCCCGGTGTTTGTGTGTCTGTTGGAATCTGATGCACATCGATGTATTCGAATTTGTGACTTTAAAAGCGATGCAGTACGCCTAGTGTGTTATATTAAAACATGTGTGTAGATTGGATTTTCAATTAACAAACCGGTTCAACAAGCTTGCTGCAAGGTTAAGCTAAAGCTGCATTAACACTTTTCATGTTAGATATACTCAATGTTAAAAGTTACGGACATTGATATAAAATGCAAGAATTGGAGATGGCGAAAGTGAATGAAAACATGTTTGCATGTGACAATTGCATTAAAGTGCGATCTAGAAAAACAGGACATGTGAAGGAGAAACTGTGTATCACCAGTTTAGTTTCAGTGTCAGTGTTTTCTTTATCTGTTTCTGTGTTTGTCTTATACTCGCATCTGTCCATGCAAAATAAACTTCATGAAACAGAATCTGCGCTTTCCACTTTGCGACGAGATTTTGACACTCTTGCTATGAGATATAAAACAATAGAAAAAGGCGATAAGCATTCAGCTACAGAGGTAAGATCAATATCAATTATTTTCACAAATGAATCGACGTGCAATACGGAATGATTTTATGTAACGAGTGCACGATACTATTTAAGACTGGAAAAACACTGGTGCAAAGGGTGTGGATAACGTTGCTTAGGGCACTGGCATAATTATGTCATGCATTTTAATACGGTCATCTACAACAGTTCTATATAAATCAATAGAATATATAATGCAATGTTCACGGTCCTCTACAAAAAGTCGTATTTAAATATATAGCACATTTACAAAGCCGACATTTTTAATTTTCGATTAGTTCTAGTCTGCTGGTTGTTTGTTCATATATAGCATGCATAAAATAATATTAATGATTGTCCTCTACAAACGTCATTTATACATATATAGCATGCATAAAGCAATATTAATGATGGTCCTCTACAAAAGTTCTTTATACATATATAGCATGCATAAAGCAATATTAATGATGGTACTCTACAAAAGTTCTTTATACATATATAGAATGCATAAAGCAATATTAATCATTGTCCTCTACAAAAGTTCTTTGTACACATATAGCATGCATAATGCAATATTCATTGCAGTCCTCTACAACAGTCCTATATAAATATATAGCATACATAATGCAGTATTCACTATAGGCATCTACAACAGTTCTATGTATATATATAGCAAACATAATGCAATATTCACTATAGGCATCTACAACAGTCCTATAAATACATATATAGCATTCATAATGCAATATCCATTGCAGTCATCTACAACAGTCATACATATATAGCATACATAATGCAATATTCATTACAGTCCTCTCCAACAGTCATATATACATATATAGCATACATAATGCAATATTCATTACAGTCCTCTCCAACAGTCATATATACATAAATAGCATACATAATGCAATATTCATTACAATCCTCTACAACAATCATATATACGTATATAGCATACATAATGCAATATTCATTACAGTCCTCTACAACAGTCATATATACATATATAGCATACATAATGCAATATTCATTACAGTCCTCTACAACAGTCATATATACATATATAGCATACATAATACAATATTCATTACAGTCCTCTACAACAGTCATATATACATATATAGCATACAAAATGCAATATTCATTACAGTCCTCTACAACAGTCAAATATACATATATAGCATACATAATGCAATATTCATTACAGTCCTCTACAACAGTCCTATATACATATATAGCATACCTAATGCAATATTCATTACAGTCCTCTACAACAGTCATATATACATATATAGCATACATAATGCAATATTCATTACAGTCCTCTACAACAGTCATATATACATATATAGCATACATAATGCAATATTCATTACAATCCTCTACAACAGTCATATATTATAGGTTATTGCATTTGTATGGCTAAATATTATTTGGAACGAGTTGTTTTAGCAAAGGACAACGAGCTTGCAAGTCGTCCTGCGCCAAAACAACGAGTTCCAAGTAATATTTAGCCATACAAATTCAATAACCTTTTTATTGTATACTTTCATATTGTTTTTGATCAATGTTAATTGTATGACTATTACTTTTCATTGTATTTGTGTTATTTTTATAATTTTTGATGGAATTCCTATCTTGCCATTCAGTTTCATTTTGTGTGGATGATTATTTTGCGCGAAAACGACGTCGACGTCGGATGACGTCATTAAAAACCTCAAGCGATTTTCTGAAGTTTGTTTACCATTCGATAACGTTAAAAACAGTAGGTTAGTGACCATTTGAATTATTTTATCAATTTTTGCATAAAAGGTTGAAAACAAACTCGTATTTTTTTGTTGACACTATAGGAAGGATTCCGTTGTTTTTATTTGAAAGTAGTTCCTTATTTCTATTTCGCGGCTCTTAGCAAGCACGAGCAAAAGTTCCCGTGCAATATCAATGCGTGCAATATCGTAGAATATTGCACGCTTAGCCCAATGCAAACTAAACGGGACAATATAAAAGTATACAATAAACATATATAGCATACATAATACAATATTCATTACAGTCCTCTACAACGGTCATATATACATATATAGCATACATAATGCAATATTCATTACAATCCTCTACAACAGTCATATATACATATATAGCATACATAATGCAATATTCATTACAGTCCTCTACAACAGTCGTATATACATATATAGCATACATAATGCAATATTCATTACAGTCCTCTACAACAGTCATATATACATATATAGCATACATAATACAATATCCATTACAGTCCTCTACAACAGTCGTATATACATATATAGCATACATAATACAATATCCATTACAGTCCTCTACAACAGTCGTATATACATATATAGCATACATAATGCAATATTCATTACAGTCCTCTACAACGGTCATATATACATATATAGCATACATAATGCAATATTCATTACAGTCCTCTACAACAGTCATATATACATATATAGCATACATAATACAATATTCATTACAGTCCTCTACAACAGTCATATATACATATATAGCATACATAATGCAATATTCATTACAGTCCTCTACAACAGTCATATATACATATATAGCATACATAATACAATATTCATTACAGTCCTCTACAACAGTCATATATACATATATAGCATACATAATGCAATATTCATTACAGTCCTCAACAACAGTCATATATTTAACAGATAATGTATGGTGCTGAGGTCCATATGCAAGTTTATGGACTGGGCAGTCAGACCTAGAATGTTATATGGACCGAAGCGAAGCTGAGGTCCATATAACGTTCTAGGTCTGACTGCCAGTCCATAAACTTCATATGGACCGCACCATACATTATTTGTTTTATTATACCGAATCTGATCAATACGTTTTATGATTTATTTTGACGTCGTTTTTTTCACACGTCCATTAATATAGCTATCGGACCGGGCGCCCGGTCAATATGCAACTTTATGGACCGGATGACGTCCCATTAAACAAAAAGTGGAATATGCAAATGAGGTATAATATACATATATAGCATACATAATACAATATTCATTACAGTCCTCTACAACAGTCATATATACATATATAGCATACATAATGCAATATTCATTACAATCCTCTACAACAGTCATATATACATATATAGCATACATAATGCAATATTCATTACAATCCTCTACAACAGTCATATATACATATATAGCATACATAATACAATATTCATTACAGTCCTCTACAACAGTCATATATACATATATAGCATACATAATGCAATATTCATTACAGTCCTCTACAACAGTCATATATACATATATAGCATACATAATACAATATTCATTACAGTCCTCTACAACAGTCATATATACATATATAGTGTACATAATACAATATTCATTACAGTCCTCTACAACAGTCATATATACATATATAGTGTACATAATACAATATTCATTACAGTCCTCTACAACAGTCATATATACATATATAGCATACATAATACAATATTCATTACAATCCTCTACAACAGTCATATATACATATATAGCATACATAATGCAATATCCATTACAGTCCTCAACAACAGTCATATATACATATATAGCATACATAATGCAATATTCATTACAGTCCTCTACAACAGTCATATATACATATATAGCATACATAATACAATATTCATTACAGTCCTCTCCAACAGTCATATATAAATATATAGTATGCATAATGCAATATGCATTACAGTCCTCTACAACAGTCATATATACATATATAGCATACATAATGCAATATTCATTACAGTCCTCTACAACAGTCATATATACATATATAGCATACATAATGCAATATTCATTACAGTCCTCTACAACAGTCATATATACATATATAGCATAAATAATGCAATATTCATTACAGTCCTCTCCAACAGTCATATATAAATATATAGTATGCATAATGCAATATGCATTACACTCCTCTACAACAGTCCTATACAAATATATAGCATACATAATGCAATACTCATTACAGTCCTCTACAACAATCATATATACATATATAGCATACATAATGCAATATTCATTTCGGTCCTCTCCAACAGTCATATATACATATATAGCATACATAATGCAATATTCATTACAGTCCTCTACAACAGTCATATATAAATATATAGCATACATAATACAATATTCATTACAGTCCTCTCCAACAGTCATATATACATATATAGCAAACATAATGCAATATTCATTACAGTCCTCTCCAACAGTCATATATACATATATAGCATACATAATTCGATATTCATTACAGTCCTCTACAACAGTCAAATATACATATATATTACACCTCATTTGCATATTCTACTCTTTGTTTAATGTGACGTCATCCGGTCCATAAAGTTGCATATTGATCGAGCGCCCGGTCTGATAGCTATATTAACGGACGTGTGAAAAAAACGACGTCAAAATAAATCATAAAACGTATTGATTTAATTTGTTGGTCAGATTCGGTATAATATAACAAATAATGTATGGTGCTTCGGTCCATATGAAGTTTATGGACTGGGCAGTCAGACCTAGAACGTTATATGGACCTCAGCTTCGCTTCGGTCCATATAACATTCTAGGTTTGACTGCCCAGTCCATAAACTTGCATATGGACCTCAGCACCATACATTATCTGTTAAATAGCATACATAATGCAATATTCTTTACAGTCCTCTCCAACAGTCATATATACATATATAGAATACATAATGCAATATTCATTACAGTCCTCTAAAACAGTCATATATACATATATAGCATACATAATACAATATTCATTACAATCCTCTACAACAGTCATATATACATATATAGCATACATAATACAATAGTCATTACAGTTCTCAACAACAGTCATATATACATATATAGCATACATAATGCAATATTCATTACAGTCCTCTACAACAATCATATATACATATATAGCATACATAATGCAATACTCATTACAGTTCTCAACAACAGTCATATATACATATATAGCATACATAATGCAATACTCATTACAGTCCTCTACAACAGTCATATATACATATATAGCATACATAATGCAATACTCATTACAGTCCTCTACAACAGTCATATATACATATATAACATACATAATACAATACTCATTACAGTCCTCTACAACAGACATAAATACATATATAGCATACATAATACAATACTCATTACAGTCCTCTACAACAGACATAAATACATATATAGCATACATAATACAATATTCATTACAGTCCTCTACAACAGTCATATATACATATATAGCATACATAATGCAATATTCATTACAGTCCTCTCCAACAGTCATATATACATATATAGCATACATAATACAATATTCATTACAGTCCTCTACAACAGTCATATATACATATATAGCATACATAATGCAATATGCATTACACTCCTCTACAACAGTCCTATACAAATATATAGCATACATAATGCAATACTCATTACATTTCTCTACAACAGTCATATATACATATTTTACACATAACTTGCGGTGTGGGAGTGTAATAACACCATTCAGTATTTTCGATATTCCACTAGTGATATAACATAATGTTAATGACGTCATGGACGTCACGTTAATGTACGTGTTATGACGTGTTAAAGTGACAGGCAAAATGCAATAAAAGTCGATACTGAGTTATGCAATAAATAGAATCTAGCATTCGTTCTCATTCATTATTGAATTTATTAAACTCTTTAGCAAAAATGATATAATGCTCGGCAAGAGCCTCGCATTATATCATTTTGCCAACTCGTTTAATAAATTCAATAATGAATGAGTACTCATGTAAGATCCTCTATATATATCACACATACATGACATAATGCAATATTTTGTATGCTTCTTTACAACAGTCCTATATAAATATATAGCATGCATAATGCACTATTCGTGATTGTCATCTTTTCACTACTATATGGTGCTTTACGATAGCCCTATTATGCATATGGAACAACCTTGATGCATGTATTTACAGTGTTTAACTTCTGTCAATATATAAACACAGATGATGAATGCGTATACGGTGTATCACGTCTGTCAATATATAAACACAGATGATGAATGCGTGTACGGTGTATAACGTGTGTCAATATATAAACACAGATGATGAATGTGTGTACGGTGTATAACGTCTGTCAATATATAAACACAGATGATGAATGTGTATACGGTGTATAACGTCTGTCAATATATAAACACAGATGATGAATGTGTCTACGGTGTATAACTTATGTCAATATATAAACACAGATGATGAATGTGTGTACGGTTTATAACGTCTGTCAATATATAAACACAGATGATGAATGTGTATACGGTGTATAACGTCTGTCAATATATAAACACAGATGATGAATGTGTATACAGTGTATAACGTCTGTCAATATATAAACACAGATGATGAATGTGTGTACGGTGTATAACGCCTGTCAATATATAACACAGGTGATGAATGTGTGTTAGGTGTATAACGTGTGTCAATATATAAACAAAGATGATGAATGCGTGTACGGTGTATAACGTCTGATAAACACAGATGATGAATGTGTGTACGGTGTATAACGTGTGTCAATATATAAACACAGTTGCGAATGTTTGTACGGTGTATACCGTCTGTCAATATATAAACACAGATGATGAATGTGTGTACGGTGTATACCGTCTGTCAATATATAAACACAGTTGCGAATGTTTGTACGGTGTATACCGTCTGTCAATATATAAACACAGATGATGAATGTGTGTACGGTGTATAGTGTCTGTCAATATATAAACACAGATGCGAATGTTTGTACGGTGTATACCGTCTGTCAATATATAAATACAGATGATGAACGTATCATAGGTACACTGTTTAAAGCTTTCATGTCAATATATACTTTCAGAAAACACAGATAGAAAATGTGAACACGGAATTGTTAGATTTTAAAGACTCGGGCAGCTATATGCTTTCGAACACTAAAACACCGTATAACGATCTGAGATCAAGGGCAAAAAGATCAGATGAAAAGAAAAAAAAACGAACAAATAAACCAAATAATAAGAGAAGGAAAGGTTCAAAGAAATGCAGGGTAAGTGTCTTGTCATCGGATGTATTACTAACTGCCTAATGACGGGACTTTAGTGTGCACTTTTTTTTCTTATCTGCATAACACATATTATAGAGAATATCATGTTAGGGCCTGGTCACATCCAGTTTATCAGGTGTGGCTGAGACAAAAATGAAGTCCGGGGCTGTGCCGAGGGCTTCATTTTTATCGTGGCGAACCTGATAAACTGGATACGACCAGGCACTAACATGATACTCTATTTATCATTGTTGATCGTTTAAAATCATTTAATTTACCTTTTTTCCATTATCTTCCCATTTTTTCCGTTAGAATACCCAGACGTCATCAAATATACCTGACGTCATCAAAAAACGTGCAGACGTCATCAAAAAGAGGTGCACCTGACGGGATAGGAACTTAATTACCGAGATAAGTTTTTATCTCAGGCACCCTGTTTCTCGGCAGAATTATGCAGATCGACATGATAACATATTCACTTAAACCAACATCGTCTTATACACACAATACTGTCTAGTATTATTATACCACATATATATTACAAACTAATATACATGAGTTTATTCCTACTATGACATCATCTGATAATGTGACTATTCTAAATACAATACCCAGACATTATCACAGTACGACACAAATGTTTCTTCGGTAAGACGTTGAAATAAATGTCAGTCTTAAACAGCTAGTTCTTCCAAGTACTATATTTAACATTACCAAACCTAAATCCGAGCTTAGCAACAAAAATAATTTAAAGGGAATAAAGCGACACAGCCAAACAAGCTCTGTTATTGAGAATTCTGAAAAACTTGCAAAAATTTGAAAGAATTATCAAAATCGAATGATAAACAAAAAAGATATAACCATTTAAATGTTGTTTTAAAATGGATATGGGAGCCGCCATTTTGAAAACTATGACGTCATAGTTCCATATGACCATATATGGAATTTTGACAAATATCATTTAAAGCAAAGCAAATCACTGCAAATGAATGCAAACTCCTTAACTGGTCATATAAAGCATTATTGCCATTTGTTATACATATTCTTCATACAGTTACTTTAATTGTTCCACCTATAAATGAGTAAATTCATATTTATCAATATTCCATATGTGGTCATTTAGAACTGTAATGTCATAGCTCTAAAAATGGCGACTTCCACATCCATTTCAACAGAACCTTCAAACGATCATATCTTCTTCGTTTATCATCCGATTTTGATAATTATATCACCCTTTTTCAAGTTTGGCTGTGTTGCTATATAAACATTTAAAACTAAATAATTTAAAAAGAAAAAAGGAAGAAAAAAAAGAAGGTATTTCTGAACAAAAAAAAAGTGTTTTACCAATCTTAAGTAGAGATGACTTTATAGACAGTATTATATGCGCTGGCATTCAGGACTGACTGAAAAAACATTCATCTATTGTGATATGTTAATAGTATATAGAAACCTAATATCGTTCGTGTAAAGTTTAATTTCACTTCCATACACTTTTATATTTATCAACATATAAATGCTTTATCATTAGTGTGCCTGGACGGACAGTGTAAAAATAAACAAGAAAAGTATTACACATGCGTTATATGTAGACGATTTTTAATAACGGGTTATTTTGTGGAGGCTTTGTTCAAGTCACATACATGAAGCCGTCGATATGGAGATGACAGGAAGGTAAAGGGAAGAATTAAAAGATACTGTATGAATACAGATAAGTTTTTATTTGGTCATAGGTATACATTAGTATACATGTGAAAGGGAACATACTCAATTTTTTTCAATTTAACGATTTGAGCCTGAGCTATTGCAAAGGGAATTTCAGTGACCATGCTACAATATAATATAAAAGTCATATTTACTAAAATTTTACAAGTGATTATCATATGGGCCCTATTTATGTTCCTACTTTAGTTGTATTCAGGCTCAAAACCGCTTCGGAGTTGCCGTTCTTATAGAAAATATTTAATTTCTTAACTTCTTTACTTCATTATAATACTCAACTATAAATGGGTGCCAAAAGGTCTAGGGTAAAAATTAAAATAGATGCCGAAATGTTTTGATGCCGAAACGTCCAGGTGCCGATTCGTCTAGGTGTCGAAATGGTTTGGTGCCAAAACCTCCTGAATCGATCTTGATCACACAGACGCAAAAACTTGAGAATTGTCTGCATTTATTAATAATTATTTTTCATGTACTGATCATTGGGACCCTACTTTACTTAGACTAATATACTTTATTCACAATAGTTTTCGTCTAGACAAATAGAAAACAATGTCATAATGTCAGTAGGTCACGTGTGATATAAACAAGACGGGATGCACAACGGGATGCGGTGTCATATCGATGTATGACGTAACTCCACCGGTATAACGGGTACGGTGTCATATCGATATATGACGTATATCGTTATATGACGTAACACCTTACACCGGCAAATCTCTCCGCAGAGACCGACCTCTGCAGCAAGACATGAAATATCGCAAGAAGCTATTTCTAAATTAAACTTGTGTCATAAATTCAAATTGAATACGAACTCGTTTCTGTTCCTCGATCTAAATATGTTATTGTTCGGCGCCCCTTGAGGGCGCTTGAGGGCGCCGGACATACTGTGGTAGTACTTTGACCTTAGGCATGGGGAATCAAAAGGATGTTTAAATGGCATTTAAAGCATGCTATAAAACGCACCAGAATAAGATATAAAACACAAGAGATAAAACTGCTTAGCGATTTCTTGAATTTCTGTAAGAAATGATGCACCAATAATTCAAAAATTATACAAAATCATTTCATTAAAACGATGTCTCCCTGTATTTTGACTGAAAACGAGGCTGATTATAAAATCAACTGGTTAAATGCGTAATACGAATTTTAGAAAAATTTAACGAAATTTATCGATCGTAATATTTGCGTTTCAAATGTTTTCACATTGTTCTCGTTTTTAAATCGTTTTGATTAATTATTATTGGCAAATTACATTAAATGTTGCTAAGAAATGAGAAAATACGATGATATATCGGAAAGTTTTGGCATTTAAATTTCGTTTACGTGAAATCGCTAATTTTGTAATGCTTCATTTTGACTGTCAAATGCAGACAAATGTATTGAAAACGAAAGTAGATTTATGAGCGCAGACTCTTTGCATCAAGTTTTTCTTGTATTAAAATGTAAACATTTTCTATATAGAGTATCATCCAAATAAAGCCTGGGCTGGTCATAGTGGACAGCCATGATGTCTGGCCGGGCTGCTCTTACACAGCCTGGGCAGGTCATAGTGGACAGCCATGATGTCTGGCCGGACTGCTCTTACACAGCCTGGGCAGGTCATAGTGGACGGCCGTGATGTCTGGCCGGGCTGCTCTTACACAGCCTGGGCAGGTCATAGTGGACAGCCGTGATGTCTGGCCGGGCTGCTCTTACACAGTGATGTCTGGCGGGACTGCTCTTACACAGCCTGGGCTGGTCATAGTGGACAGCCATGATATCTGGCCGGGCTGCTCTTACACAGTGATGTCTGGCGGGACTGATCTTACACAGCCTGGGCAGGTCATAGTGGACGGCCGTGATGTCTGGCCGAGCTGCTCTTACACAGCCTGGGCAGGTCATAGTGGACAGCCATGATGTCTGGCCGGGCTGCTCTTACACAGTGATGTCTGGCGGGACTGCTCTTACACAGCCTGGGCAGGTCATAGTGGACAGCCATGATGTCTGGCCGGGCTGCTCTTACACAGTGATGTCTGGCGGGACTGCTCTTACACAGCCTGGGCAGGTCATAGTGGACAGCCGTGATGTCTGGCCGGGCTGCTCTTACACAGTGATGTCTGGCGGGACTGCTCTTACACAGCCTGGGCTGGTCATAGTGGACAGCCATGATGTCTGGCCGGGCTGCTCTTACACAGTGATGTCTGGCGGGACTGATCTTACACAGCCTGGGCAGGTCATAGTGGACGGCCGTGATGTCTGGCCGAGCTGCTCTTACACAGCCTGGGCAGGTCATAGTGGACAGCCATGATGTCTGGCCGGGCTGCTCTTACACAGTGATGTCTGGCGGGACTGCTCTTACACAGCCTGGGCAGGTCATAGTGGACAGCCATGATGTCTGGCCGGACTGCTCTTACACACAGTGATGTCTGGCGGGACTGCTCTTACACAGCCTGGGCAGGTCATAGTGGACGGCCGTGATGTCTGGCCAGACTGCTATTACACAGCCTGGGCAGGTCATAGTGGACAGCCATGATGTCTGGCCGGGCTGCTCTTACACAGTGATGTCTGGCGGGACTGCTCTTACACAGCCTGGGCAGGTCATAGTGGACAGCCGTGATGTCTGGCCGGGCTGCTCTTACACAGTGATGTCTGGCGGGACTGCTCTTACACAGCCTGGGCTGGTCATAGTGGACAGCCATGATGTCTGGCCGGGCTGCTCTTACACAGTGATGTCTGGCGGGACTGATCTTACACAGCCTGGGCAGGTCATAGTGGACGGCCGTGATGTCTGGCCGAGCTGCTCTTACACAGCCTGGGCAGGTCATAGTGGACAGCCATGATGTCTGGCCGGGCTGCTCTTACACAGTGATGTCTGGCGGGACTGCTCTTACACAGCCTGGGCAGGTCATAGTGGACAGCCATGATGTCTGGCCGGACTGCTCTTACACACAGTGATGTCTGGCGGGACTGCTCTTACACAGCCTGGGCAGGTCATAGTGGACGGCCGTGATGTCTGGCCAGACTGCTATTACACAGCCTGGGCAGGTCATAGTGGACAGCCATGATGTCTGGCCGGGCTGCTCTTACACAGCCTGGGCAGGTCAAAGTGGACAGCCGTGATGTCTGGCCGGACTGCTCTTACACAGCCTGGGCAGGTCATAGTGGACGGCCGTGATGTCTGGCCTGGCTGCTCTTACACAGCCTGGGCAGGTCAAAGTGGACGGCCGTGATGTCTGGCCGGACTGCTCTTACACAGCCTGGGCAGGTCATAGTGGACAGCCGTGATGTCTGGCCGGGCCGTTTGGAAAATTGTCTGAATGACCTAGTTAATTCAAAATACATTTAACCAAGTCAACATAGCAACGTTTGTTAATATTATGTCCATGACCACTAAATATACCAAGGTTTAGTACTGATGATAAGATAGTTAAAATAACTGATAAACACGTGTACTGTTATTTAATAACGTATGTTTTAATTCTTCAAAATTTTGGCGCCGAATTGATGCTTTGCATCAAGTTTTTCTTGTGATCATATGTAATGTAATTTCATGTCAGCCTGTTCTGTTATTGTATCGTCTAGTGACCCATAAATGTGTTTATGTTAAAGCTATAGTTGCTTAAAATGATATATGGGGATATATGCATATGAATGTAGGTCTATGACCGATATAGTGACCATGTTTCTGTTCAATTGAATTGGAATTGAATTGGATTTTATAGTCGCACCAACAGCTAAGGTCATATGGCGACTTTCCAGCTTCCATTGGTGGAGGAAGACCCCAGGTGCCCCTCCGGGCAATTTTCATGCACGGCCGAGCACCTGGGTAGAACCACCGACGTTCCGCAAGTTTCTGTTCAAAGACAGTATATATGGATATATATGTGCATGTATGTAGCTCTATGGCCGATATAGTGACCATGTTTATGTTCATAGACAGTATATATGGATACATATGTACATTTATGTAAGTCTATGGCCGATATGATATAGTGACCGTGTTTCTGTATATCTACATGTATGTAGGTATATGGTCGATATAGTGACCGTGTTTCTGTTCAAATACAGTATATGGAGTTATATCTACATGTACTCGTATGTAGGTCTATGACCGATATTATGATAGTGACCCAGCTTCTGTTCAAAAGGCATTGCTTAATTGCTTTGCAAATTCCTGATGTGTGCGTGGTGTAAGACAATGATCATTGTATATTAATTATCTCGTAAGTATTGAGTACATAAATGTTAATGACCATATAAACTGCATAGTGGAGTCAAACTTGGTTTAAATATGTTTTACAGTTTTGTATATGTATATTTACAACGTGATGGCGCTGTTTCAATGTTGTTGTTTTTCTTTCTAAAACTGACTGACTCCAAGGACACAGGTCTACCGTTCAGTTCAGTGTGTTTGTGGTCGATGGTGTATAAAAAGAATGCTTCAATTTTACTTTAGTGGGTGGAGCATTGCATTGCCATAGATTATGCGCCTTTCTAATGATTTGCTTAAGTTACCATTGTCATTGTCTAAGAAGATGTGCACGATATAACTAGATTATATACGATATCATTTGACTGGCATTGTAAACCAGCTCAGTATGTGTAACCAACATGCTTTGTAATGTTAAATTTTAGCGACAATACTTATATTCATTAGTGTTGGCAATTCAGGTGGGGCGGACCCGAACCATAATAACTTTCACCTTGAAAATGCTCTAAAAGTTGTTTGTCCTGCTTAACAATACCATCACAATCAATACAGAAGAATGATAATCTCTTAATACTTCTAAACAAATCACCGTCTAACGTGTAACCTTGATTCATAAATCGTTTAAGTAGCTATCCGGCCAAATAACGGCAAAATTACACTACAAAACCAGTAACGTAGCTACCTATTAGGCCAAAAGGCCCGGGCCTGCACATAATTTTCACATGCATATAACAATGAAATAATAAGTGTATGAATTTGTTGAATTTTGAATTGTGATTTTGCTTATATGTATAATAATATCCAAATATACGCCAAAACGCACCAGAGACGTCCTATGATTTCAAAATTTTCCGGGAAAGCATGCCCGGACCCCGGCCTGCACATCAAAAAGGTCTAGCTACGCCCCTGAAAACCGTTTATCAAAACTCTATCCATATGTTCAGGTCATATAATAATGTACATGTGCCGATTAAAAGTAAAGATTTATTAACGGGTTTTTAAAATACCCGTGACTGATTATGCGTAAAATGAATTATGAGTTGGTAACTCTTAGTTCGACGCTCCAGTTCTGGGGTTCAGCCTTGCTGGTTTAAGCCGTTTATATTGTGTCTATATAGTTTGGATTCTCAAAATATGTAAAGTTATATAATTATATACCTTGTCGTCAGTAGGGTTAGAAATAGTGTACATAGTTTGTAAAATGTGACTGTTGTTGGTGGGATAGCTATTTTAAATGTAATTGTTAAGCAAACTGAAAACTGAACTGATTAACATGATTTAGATTATGGCGTGTGCATAGTACAGTTTATTTAAGGTGAATGCATGTATGTATATCAGACATGTAGGTTTTGTACACCATAAACATTCAGGCAAGCGTTTCTAGTTCTTAAAAACGAACGTTGCTAAAAGGAAACGCAATTAATTGCATGCACTTTGTGTAAAAAAAAAATGCGTGATATAATCTAAACAAAATCTCTCTTTGTTAATTAGTTAGAGGTTAACTATGGGTGAGCAGTGCATTACAATGTCTGTCTGGTTATTGTCTTCATACTGTTTTCATTGTGAATAACTAGTTGTCAAACAATGTATAAATCTGTGTATTCAATAAAGTATGGGGTTCGCCTATTTCATTTCATCTTGGCCGTCTTTCAAAGTAATTATATCGCTATTTATGTACATAATACTATATATTTAAACACCCTAAACATGGATCGAAAAATCTGTTTTAAATAATTCCAAATAGTGTTTTATTTTATTTAAAGGTGTACAATGCTATTATTGCACAAATAGGTCATGTTAACAAAAAAGATATAGATGAACGCGATAAGAGTGTCCCAAAATAAAGCACGGATTGTGATTGGTTTGAACGGATATCCAATCAAATTGCGTATTTACTTCCTGTGTTATTACCTCACTTACCCCAAGTTGAAACTATTAATAGGCAAACAATTTAACAAACTCAATATGCAGTCAAATTTATTTAAATCTTGTACAGCGAATATCTCTATGTATGTATGTTGATGTATGTAATTTTAGGAATCTATTCATTTCACAGCACTCAAATAGAGTCACAAAGGTGGCACTCATGTACTAGTTAGTGTAACTTATATCTACATGCTATGAATTACGATCATGCATGCTGCCAAAATGTCTGGTTATAAGATGTTGACTTGTCCTAGTATAGTATTAAACATTACTTCGAGATTTTCGTTTTAATCTGCTTAAATTATATTATTCGATACCACGTACTGAATGCTGACTTACTATAAATCAGAAAAGACATGACAGTTTTATGTGTATGTATATTCAGTCCTAACCGAGCGAAACGAGTTATTTCAAACGGTGTTAAACTATTCTTATATGAATACCTACAGCTCGTCTTAGCTATATGAAGTGTACCTGAGCTACCCTGTCATTATTTTTTAACCGAATGTATTAAGTTTACATATTTTCGTTGCGAATCTCTTTGAAAACTTTCTTCGTATTTCGTATAGGTTTACAGTCATGTAGACCTATCCTAAAATTTATAAAATTATAAAAAAACACTACTTTTTTGAACTTGTCAATATACTTATACATTGAAGAAGATAATTAAATCTAAGTGGTGGTTTTGAAAATGCCAAAACAATGTCTAGTTGTTCGTGGCATAATGCAACTTAATAGCATCATACATATCATCAGGTCACGCGTTACAGGTGAATATCATCAGGACACGCGTTAATACAGGTAAATAGCATCATGACACGCGTTAATACAGGTAAATATCACCATGTCGCACGTCAGTAAAGGGGAATGTCATCATGTCACGCGTTAATACAAGCAAATATCATCATGTCGCATGTTAACACAGGTGTGAACATCATCATGTCGGGGGTAAATACAGTTACATATCATCATGTCCCCCGTAAAACACAGGTCAGGTGAATATCATCACTACAGGCGCGTTTGTACAGTTTATAACACTGTTAGTAAGAGTCCAGCGTTTCACAAATAAATGCTAGATCATTAGAATCGTTTTTAAACAGTAATAAATCCAAAACTGGAAGATAGGTATGCCTTACTGTGCACTCTATAGTTCGTAAATATACCGAATTTTAAATTCCACCAATATCTTGTTTGCTTTTTAACAAATTAACACGTTCATCAATTTAAACACACACAGTTGGACATTCTAGGAGTTAAATGTTAAAGGACACAGTCAAATGTTTAATATATTTCATTTTAGGGAAACCACCATGGTTTGGAATGAAAAGGGGGATTCCCTGAATTTACCGCTGGTATTGCGTGTGGGAGTAGTGAGTGCATATCGGATACTTCCCGTTTACTATGTTTTGTCATACACTATAACCAAACCTTCAGCGGTTAAACACGTTTCGTTTTGAATACCGGATTATAGGAATGGGTAAATCTGCTTAACAAACTAGTTTTTTGATAAAACAAGCATAGAAGAAAAATACATGCGGTATTTCAAAATGATAGATAGACGATAAAACTATAAAACGATAGACACCACAGATTTAGAGTATTATAAGAGTATAAATAACTTTATAATACGCGATTTACTTGAATTTGTTTTAATACATTATCAAGAAGTGTGTGTGTGTTTTTTTAAATACCATATTGGCATCTTGCCTGCCTTCCACCATTCCTAGGTAAAACCAGTACTAGGCAGATCAAGTGTCTGGTTCAGGGACACAGCACCCTGCTATCATGTGGTCCGACGTTCTACCACTAGACAACAGTGCTCCACAAAATTCCTGTCTTGCCGCTTAATTTTGGCTGATTTGTTCTTAGCAGTGGCCTTAATACTGGATATATGGATACACTTTCACTACACCAGAGTGGAAGGAGTCTTGCTTTCAAAATAATAGTGGGTGAAAATAAATAAATATTCCAGGCAATATTGCTTTAATCAAATCTCGCGCGTCCCGTAAATGTGTCGTCCCGTAAATGTGTCTTATTATATACCTATCAGTGATTTATAAGGATTTCTCAGTGACATATTTTTAGTATCAGACAAAAGTGATATCGTCACACCAGTGATGATATCATTTTTCTATATCGTCACTGGTGTGACGATATCACTTTGACGGGACTACTTTTTTTACCATTTTTGTATTTAATGGTCCTGTAGATTGCTACTGCTTTCAGTCAGCAAATAATTTTAACGGCTCATTTCAGAATATGCCAAATGTATTCATACACGGAGGCACCTTACGTGGGTGGGGTGGGTTTGGGTTGGGGAGTATTTTCAATTAAATATCCCTAAAAAATCGCTGATATGTATATAATAAACAGAATAATCAACAGTCTCAGTGTGATACGAAAAATATGTCACGAGAACACGTAATTCGGTTAAAAAACGAGTTCTTTTTTAACCGAATTACGTGTTCTCGTGACATATTTTTCGTATCACACTAAGATTGTTGATTATTCTCTATTTTTATTACTTGCATTTCTTTATCAATATTGATAATTATCTGGATAGTTCAAAGTTGTTTTGGTATATTACTGTTTATAATATTGCACCAATAAAATATACTTAACGCCATTAAAAGTGCAATTTGTATTGTCTTTTTTTGTGTTTATTTTTAATTAAAATAACTCCAAAATCGATTGTAGTGGTATGTAAATGTTAGAAATTATCCACATTCCCTATAAATCTGGTGACCGATTTGAAAGAGATAAAATCGGAATTATGTGAAAATCACGTGCACACCAAACTTGCGTTTTTAATGGCGTTAAGTATATTTAAACCTATAGTGGAAAACGAAGGAAACTGGAAAATTCCAAACTGTTTTTACTTATATGCAAGCAGGTTTATAGTCAACATATTTCTGAATTAATAAATCGAGGTGCTAATTTTAACGATTGACAAAAATGTCAATATGGCCGTGTGTCATTGACACAAATGTCAATATGGCCGTGTGTCATTGACACAAATGTCAATATGGCCGTGTGTCATTGACACAAATGTCAATATGGCCGTGTGTCATTGGCACAAATGTCAATATGGCCGTGTGTCATTGGCACAAATGTCAATATGGCCGTGTGTCATTGGCACAAATGTCAATATGGCCGTGTGTCATTGACACAAATGTCAATATGGCCGTGTGTCATTGACACAAATGTCAATATGGCCGTGTGTCCCTTTGCGTATGTGACAACTTCAAATATTATAGCGCAGTTCCGAGATTCAGTCAACTGAACATATGTTTTAATTGAAAAATAGCTGAATAATGTAAGGTTGCAATATGTAGACTAGTTGGTATAATATTAACAGATTACAAGAATATGGCTTCCCAGTCGTTATTAACTGTCCCAAAGTAATCATGATATTTTACTCTCTGGCTGAATTAGTACATTTTCGCCTTTAATGACGTTTAGACATGAAGTTGCCTTATTTAGTTCCAATGTCATGCTTCGGGTTCATATCCTTTTAAATCGGACCTATGATCATGATTTTCTACTCTCTGACTGAATTGTTAGTACATATACATTCTCGCCTATAATGATGTTGAGACGTAAAGTTGCCTCATTCAGTTCCGAGGTCATGCTTCGGGTTCATATCCTTTTATATCGAACCATATGATCATGATTTTCTACTCTCTGGCTGAATTGTTAGTACATATACATTCTCGCCAATACTGATGTTTAGACGTAAAGTTGCCTTATTCAGTTCTTGTTCAGTTCCAAGGTCATGCTTCAGGTGCATATCCTTTTATATCGGACCATATGATCATGATTTTCTACTCTCTGACTGAATTGTTAGTACATATATACATTCTCGTCTATAATGATGTTGAGACATAAAGTTGCCTCATTCAGTTCCGAGGTCATGCTTCGGGTTCATATCCTTTTATATCGAACCATATGATCATGATTTTCTACTCTCTGGCTGAATTGTTAGTACATATACATTCTCGCCAATACTGATGTTTAGACGTAATGTTGCCTTATTCAGTTCTTGTTCAGTTCCAAGGTCATGCTTCAGTTGCATATCCTTTTATATCGGACCATATGATCATGATTTTCTACTCTCTGACTGAATTGTTAGTACATATACATTCTCGCCTATAATGATGTTGAGACATAAAGTTAAGTTGCCTTATTTAGTTCCAAGGTCAAGCTTCAGGTTCATATCCTTTTATATCGGACCATATGATCATGATTTTCTACTCTCTGGCTGAATTGTTAGTACATATACATTCTCGCCTATAATGATGTTGAGACGTAAAGTTGCCTTATTCAGTTCCAAGGTCATGCTTCAGGT